>JANHFO010006066.1:128961-145321 GCA_032468095.1 Pareas carinatus | reverse complement strand
AAAATTATCATTTCTAAGCTAGCAACCCATTATTTTAAACTTGATCAAATAAATCTACACTGAATTCTTTCTTCTTTCTGTGAACAATCTGAATTCCTAAAGGAAAATTCTAACATCTGCCTTCTCCTGTTCTTTGTCTCTTCTCTTAAAATTCCTACCATCACCTTTGTCAGGCTCCCTGAGTACTGCCAACATGGCAACTCTAATAAATCCTTCTTGTAATGCAATCTAAGGAAATAATCTAGATTGCTCATCTGATTTGTTATTTGTATATATTTTCCCATTTTAAAGTCATCATTTTTCATTTGTAAATCCATTATTTCTATCTTTTCTTTGTAAACCACAATTTATAATTTGACCCATAAGTCATTTTATTCAGTGGGGTTTGTTCCTCTTCAATAACACCTTCTGATTCTACTATAGAGTTAAAAGTTCAAAAACCTACTGCACCCACAGATCAAATGTTTCCCTAAGGAAAAACTTCAAAAAGTGTTTCAAAATAAACTCTCTCTAGTCTTCTGGTGAATAAAAGAGGGGAAACTTGCTAGATTAGGTTTACGTAAGGTTACAATAAAGACGGAGACTCCTAGTTGTGCTTCCGTATTACCTCAAAGGACTAACACAGTGATGGCTAACTTTTTAGGCAATGAGTGCCTGACCGAGTCACAGCTAATGCGTCGTGACTCATGACATCACCACCCAGCGCCACTACTCTCTTTCTGAGCATGCTCAGCTCTGAGGTGATGCTGGGGTGACTTGGCTCATGTGCCAACAGAGATGGCTTTGTGTGCCCGCTGTGGCATGCGTGCCATAGGTTTGCCATCACTGGGCTAACAGAAACAAGCAAACCAAGTTGCATAGCTACTCTGTAAGCAAATAATGCTCATAGTTTAACATTTTCCAGTTTTTCCATCTACATCTGCAGCTTAACCAGTTTTCAACTTTCTCAGCTGCATTTATGAATTGCTTTTCTTCCTTTTCCCCACTTCAGACCTGACCATTTATACCATTTATTTCAGTTCCAGTCTTCAGCATATCTGTATCATTCTCATACAGATTGCACATCAGTATTCTCTTGCTTGTTTTCTCCCAAGTCATTTCCATTTCATCGCTTTTATTTTTAATAACATTCAATCTACTAGAAGTGCCTTACTTAGTTTTCATCATTACTTCCAAAATAATTATTTTTAATTTCCTAAAAATCACTCTGTGTTTTCTCTGCCTTTTAAATCTTAACCACTTCTTTTTAACTATATTCTTTGCAGCTATCTCTTTATCTATACACATTATACAGGATGTTTCTCCTTTTCTTTTTCACAGTGATCATTCTCCTACATGCATTTATTTCACATTCACAGCCTCTTTCATTTCATCATTGCACCAAACATTTTTTCATACATTCTCTTAGAATAACTCTCTGTAGCACTCTGTAATGTAATTTTTTTCTTGATTCTAAGCTGCTTTCAAGTAGAATCATTTTTTTCTCCTACATCACATTCATTCAGAATATCACAAAGCTTATTTCTAGTTTGCATATTGCCCTCATTATCTTTTTTTCTAAGAGAGAAAATATAGACTGCCTTCAGAGCTTTTGTCATATTCATTCACATATAGTGTTACCGCCTATCAGTAAGGGGAATACTGATTACTGATAGTATAGTAATAGCATATATCTATTACTATACTATACACTATACACTAAAGTATAACTAAAATTGAGGTATATCTCAAGCATGCTCAAACTATTCTGTATGACCTAGAATATCTAACCTCTGTAATCTAACATACTGTTGGTTGATCCATGAAATAGGAAGTTACAAGAAGACAATTTTAAGGTGGGGGATCCTATGATCAGGCCTTGTTTGCAATGTCTGTTCAGAAACTACAGCAGGTGCAGATGAGAATATAAGATGCAGAAAGTTGTCTTATGTCAAATCAAGTTATTTGAGCCATCTATTCTGGTACTGTGTCTATTGACTAGCAGTAGTAATGGTTCTTCAGCTACAGTATATCTGAAAGTTCTAAAATGAAATCTAGCATCTCTGCATATTGTAAAAAGCAGAAAGATAGCCTTGAATGTGGTGATATGCAGGAACAAATTTTAAATAGGAGCAAGTGTCACTTCTCCTTCAGCAGTGACAGGAACTTGATGGCTTCAAGAGAGCATAATGACAGATGTTACATTTTATGTTTTCACTGGATCTCCCATTAGTTGTTTTCATTGTTCTCGTCAATCATTTTTGTAACCAGTTTTTCATTGAAATATTGCTTTAATGTTTGACCCTTTTAAAAGATTGTTAAACATTTATTAATGGGTCTTTAGTCCTTAATTGATTTTACTGAGGTAGGGCAGAAAAGGTAAACATTAGACCATGTTATTGGGACATAAATTTGCCCCAAATTGAGCATTTCACATCACTTTTACATTTTACACAACAGTTGTTTAAGGGGGGGGAAGGTTCTAAATTATGCACATTCTAAAATAAGCAGGAACTGCAAAGGAAGATAAAAATGCATGAAGGAATTTGAGCGCCTTACAAAGAACTGCCTTTCTCTCAGTGCAATTTGCTGTGATAAACACTAATGGACTATCACCATTCTGGGGATTACTCTTTGGAGGAGTATGACATGCTTACATTTTATGGTCTCTGGGGTTACCAATGCATGTAACTCCATTAGTATTAATGGGAACTGCATATAATCCTCTCCACAAAAGAACAGTCATAGCCCTCAAGGTAAGATTACACTACAAAATACTTGCAGCCAGATATGAAGGCCAACGAAAAGCAGATGGTAAAGTCCATGGTGTGGCATGAAAGCAGAACAGCACTGAATTATAAGTAGCTCATCATCAACCAAGTGACTAAATCTTTGCTGAGAAAGACAATTGAATCTATCGGGCAATCAAAACCCATGCCAGCTTCTTATGAAGCAGGCAGATGTGGCTATTTCACAGGTCAGACTCTCTTGTCTTCTAATATTTGATTAAGGCAACAGCGAGATTGTAAGCGGGACACATACATATCATAAGGCAGAGCACATGCAGATAAGTATTTAGAGAAGACTTAGGTCTCCATTCTTCTTCTATACACATGTGAAGTGTGTGCTAGAGTGAGAACCTGAAGACAAATCCCACTCCTTTCATTCTTATGCTTAGATCAACTGATGACCTATCTAAAATAGATAGGAAAATATCAGTCTGGTGAAAGCTGGATGAGATGGGTGACTACTCTGATTTCTTTCTTTCTCATTGAACTTTCCACTGCTATTCATATTTTTTAAAAAATAGTTTAACTTTTGCACAAGTTTCTTCAACAAGAGGTGATTGAAGTTAGAAGTGTATACATTTAAAATATGCATATATAAAAGTATGATCTTCAAAAAACAGCACTTTTCCATCTGGTGTAATAAATCACAGGTACAAGTTATCATCATCATCATCATCATCATCATCATCATCATCATCATCATCATCATCATCATCATCATCATCATTTAGACTTACATACCACTTAACAGTGCTTTACAGTACTTTCTAACGGTTTACACAGTCAGCATATTGCCCCCAACCATCTGGGTCATCATTTTACCGACCTCGGAAGGATGGAAGGCTGAGTCAACCTTGAGCCAGTGAGAATCAAACTGATGACTAGTGGCAGATGACAGTCAGCAAAAATAGCCTGCAATGCTGCTTTTAACCACTGAACCGTCCTGGCTCTTTAATAAAGTAATTGTTATGTATTGGCCTTATATCTAAGTGTATGCGTTTAATAGAAACAGCTGAATCACTAGCCTAAAGTAGCTGACGCCTTTAGACCTCCAGCTGTGGGTGGATGGAGGATGTCTGCAGGCCTGAGGATTGCCCAAGAAAACCCCGGATTGCCTATTGGTTGCCACCTAGTGGCTGTTATGTATATAAGCATGTATGTTTACATGAAAAGCAAGTTGAAGGAGCCTGCTGTAAAGAGAACATCTGTTGCTGTAATGTTACTGACTTGTAAATAAATGGTTCCTGTTTCATCTACACCATCTCCTTCTATGACTGAGGATCCTAGTATGCAACAGTAATAAAAAATAAAATAATAAAAAGGAAGATTTTATCCAAGATCTTCTGAAATCGATACTTGTGGTTAAACTCCCAATGAAAGACTTGGTTCTAGAATTCATTTCTTTTTAGGGGAGCAACTATCATATGGCATCAGAAAATTAAACAGAACTCTCATAGTCTAAGCAGTCTAAGAAATATTGTAATATTAGTATTTTTAAAATGTTTGATTAAAAAAAGAAAAACTTGAATTTCTGAAGTTGTTCATCTCAAAAAGGAGAGGCTGTGGTACTTCAAATTCATTCAAAGGCATTACACAACTCACTCTACATTGTTTTCAGTTACAGTTTTTGCTATTCTGTGCTTCTTCATCAGCTCTATAAAGAAATCTTATAGGGAGACATTAGAAAGCTTTAGTCAGGGAATGCATGCCAGTCCCTAACTAGAAACAACTATAAAAGGTCTCTAATGGGCTATGAAAATAAGCTAGAGAAGCAGAAGAACTACAGTCTAAACAATGTTCTGATAAAAGAAATTTTATCCAGCACAAAACAGTAATGGGGATGGGGAAAGCATCTCAGACTTTCACTGGCTTTCTGGCAGTAAAGGCAGGGAAAGGAAGAAACCTATTCAGACTTGCAAAATTCTTCTACAATAAGATTACAATAAAGGTAATATTAGCATTCCTGCTTTTAGTTTTGTGTTTCATTGTTGTCTGCCCTATCTAGAAAGGCTGACAATATCAAAATAAGGTGGAAAATGAGTGAAAATCAATAGGAAACAAAAGACACTGCAAGATCGTTCTGGCCATTCAGTTTAATTTATGGGAAGATGTAAACATCTGTCATAGATTCAAGGTTTATTTTATTCCCTCTTTGTAATATGCAAATATAAAAGGAATACTATTCAGTCTGAAAATAAATATAAGAAATGTGCAGTCTGATGTGTCCATGTATTAATAAATAGCCAAGTTTTGAGTCAGAATGTGAAATATGGTTGTTATGAAAACTGGCATAATTCCATGATTCTGATGAACAATAAAATTCTGCATAACATAAATAAATAGTAGTAACTTCAAAAGTAAAATGTATTCAAGTTTCACTATATCAAACACATATTTGAACATAAAATATATTCATTTTAGAATCTTCTTTATGGGTCTAAGTAGTAAGACTGAATGGGCATTATGCTTTATTCTATATCTGAGACCCATCTCACTTTTTTCTGAATTCCTGGGTGCTCTCCCCATTGGCTAGAATAAGAAGAGCAAGAAATATCTGTAAGACTATTTTATTTAGAAAAAATATAAAGTAATTTATCATGTCTATGTTCTACCTGTCTTCAGGAATTCTCATTATTTTGTCTTCAACCCAGTGAGATTATATCTGACTGACTGATCCTAACTCAGCCAGTTTTTGTGTTTTTTTTCCAATGGGCATTTTCTTGACTGAGGCTTTTCTATATCCAATTTGGCTTAGTATTATTTTTCCATAGTGTAGATTTCACTTGCTTAATTCCCATATGTAGACTGGTTGAAAATGAAATTGGCTTAAGAAATCTCAAGATTTCAGCTCTTCCTCCATGTTACTTATAGTGATGGTCTGTTCTTCTATTTAGGTCACATGTACTATGGTCCTACTTATCTTCTCACTTTTTCTGGGAAAGCAAGAACCAGTTGCCTTCTTCTCCATATGTGGCCTTTGAATACTTTTTTGATAGTTGTTTCATAAGAGCTTCTTCACTGACTCCATTTCATATTTGACACTTCCTACTGTGGGCCAGCAAAAGCAAAATTTAAACATTTTCCCTATCACTTAAACTAGAATGGGAAATGTTCAAGAAGAGGAGAGGAAGTAATTGTGTTACCATTGCTTCTGTCATGGACCCTAAGGAGGAATTGATAAAAACTCTTGTCAATTTAATAGAGGGAAAGAGGGAAAGAAGGAAAGAAGGAAGAAGTTCTGCTTGTACACAGGTCCAGCAGCACAGACAGAATGTCTTGTATCCAGGTGGACTGGATACAATGAAATGAAGCAGTGCAGATTAATCAGAAAACACTGCTTGAGCTGTCACAAATTGGAGAAATTGATTTCAACTTGTACATAGCAGAAAAGATCAGGTAAAAATTGCCGTTTGCGTTGGGGGCTAACACTGTACATTCTTATCATTTAAAAAAAAGACTACAGCTAAGAGCTGCAGTGGCGCAGGGGTTAGAGTGCAAGACTGCATTCTACTTCTGTTAACAGTCGGCTGCCAGCAAGTTCAGCAGTTCGAGTCCCACTAGCTCAAGGTTGACTCAGTCTTCCATTCTTCTGAAGTCGGTCAAATGAGGACCCAGATTGTTGAGGGTAAGGTGCTGATTTCTGTAAACCGCCTAGAGAGGGCTATAAAGCACTGTGAAGCAGTATACGTGTCAAACTGCTATTGCTATTGCTATTGCTATTGCTTTGCTTATGCTGTGTCAACCTAGTCATATCAAACCTTGCGCACAATGCTTCCTCTCTTACCTCACAATTTTATCTCTTTTGTGCTTAGAATTCAGGCTGGTTGCACATCTGCTGCCATGCAGACAATGCTAGTCAAAAAAGATGGACTTCCAATGGCTCACTTAGTTTTTTTTCTGATCAGAAAGCAGTCCTCTTCTTGCATATGTTTTGGAGGAGAGAGACTGAGCTAGTGTCATGATAGTCTCTCTGCAGTTCCTGCCGTCAATTCAGATGCAACAGAAGCGGAGAAAATTAATTTGTGAGCTGGTGAAACTACTAAGATATCTCAGCTAACCTACTCACCTGATGATGCTCCTGTTCTAAATGCTTTATCATAAAAAAATTACTCTCTTGCATATCCAACAGTAAATAAAAGAAAGTAGAACAACAGACATCTGGAGCAGCCAAGAAGCAGCGTGCGTCTACAAAGCACACACAGAACATCAGTGCCAGCAAAAATGAGACACAGAGAGTAGGTGGGTCTATGGCAGCTGCCATTGTTGTCTGTCCAGCTAAATTCTGGACAGAAATTGAGAAAGTCACATAAAAGGTTTCTCTTGATCTGTGTTCCTCCCAGACATATTTCAATTGGAAATAAAAGAATACCACTGATGTAAAGTACTAATTCGCTTTTGAAGTCAATCATTAAGACCTGATAGGAAATTTCTCCTTTCCCCTTTGCTGCCTGGTGCTTACCATTTGTGGTGGACTTTCAGGAATACTTAAATTTATACAAAAATATTTAAAACACCTTGCCAGGGAGCCAAGACTCAGATAATAAATCAGTAATTTAATTCAAATCTTGTTATATTACATTCTGTGAAGCATCTCGGGCTTGTATATTATCTGAGGTAACCACACAACTTTGGGTACATGACTCAACTTTCAGAGAATCCTTGAAGTGAGCATTCATGCCTGCCACAGACTTTTGAATAGAATTGAATGGAAGTCTTTATTGGCCGAGTGTACTTTGATACACAAGGAATTTGCCTCCAGTGCAGAAGTTCTCAGTGTACATGCAAATAACAAGTAATAAATCATGATCATAATCATAAAACAGAATAATAAATCATAAGATACAACACAGTGATAGTCATAGGATACTAAATAAAAGCAATCAACATAAATCATAAGATACAAGCAACAAAGTTATAGTCATAAAATGTTAAAGGAATAGGTTAATTGGAAAGATGAGAAGAATAATAGTAAGGTAGCCCTACTACATAGTTTAACATCCAAGGGCATAAGTGTTGTGGGAATTAACTGTTTACAGAGTGACACATTGGGGAAAAAAACTGTCCTTGTGTCTAGTTATTTTGGCATGCAATGTTCTATAATGTCATCTCGAGGAAAGAAGTTGAAACTGAAGCAACCATCCATCCATTTAGCAACAGCTTTGTACAAAAATGACTTCTAACCAGTCCTCGCACTTGCAATATCTTCATGGTCATGTAATCAAAATCCAGGCACTTGGCAGCTGACATTCATTCATTCATTCAATCATTCATTCATTCATTCATTCATTCCAAAGGTTGCAGTGTTCTGGGGTTACATGATTGCCATTTGCAACCTTTCCAGGGAACTTTTGACATGCAAAGTCAAACCAGATTCACTTAATGACTGCAAAATTTACTGAACAACCACATCACATTAATTTGCTTAATTGTGATGAAAAATAGTTGTAAAATCAGGTACAGTTGACTTAACCAAATTACTTAGCGACTGAAGTTTTGGTCCTAACTATGAACATAAGTTAATGACTACCTGTATAAGCATTAGACAATAGCATAATGTTAGTCCCTATATTGTGCTGAAGAAGTCAAGGAAAAAAAAAACATTGGGAGACAACTTCCGGTCCTGGAGGCAACAGGACGTGAGAGAGCGAGCTCTGCCTCTCACGCCTGAAACCCGCTTCTTGNNNGTAATTGAAATTCCACATATTGTAAGCTATAGTTTTGTATGTTATTGACCAATAAAAACTTTTTCTATTAAAAAAAACATTGCTTGTATAAGTTGTTTGCAAGTATATGGAATAAATGAAGATTCTTCAAAAATCATTTTTAACTATGCAACCTCCATACAAATTTCTTTTCACATATTCCTCCCAAAGAAATTCCTTCATAGTTACAAAGGCTCAATAGGATCTGAAGAATTTCATATGGTTTTCTTCCTGTTATGCATATGTTTGTGTTCAATGTTTAATGGATTAGATGATCCCTTGAACGAGATTCCTATAAGAATTGGTTCACGGTTAATATGGTGGCCTGAGAATGCACTCAAAATTCTCTTAGAGATAAACTCTGGATTGTAATTTCTGGAGGCAGGTTTTATTTTTTTCTAGGCCTGCTGGATAGGTGCCTATCTAACTTCAATTTTCCACAACAGTCAACCAGTCGTCTAGTATGACTCATTTATTTCATAAAATCACAAAAATTTTAAACTTATTTAACTCTGAGTTTCCTGCAAACTAAAGAAAAAATGGTGAGCAACTTATTCTATTGAGAAATAGTGACCCCTAGATCTTTCTTTCATACCTATTAAAACTAAAATTAGCATAAAGCAACCAGTTCTTCCAGACTAAATTAGTGAGGAGTGGGGTGTAAGCAGTCGTTGCATCTTTCAGCAATTTGTTTTCGTTTCTAATGAAAAGCAAAATTTTGCCTCTTAGGATATTGTGCTTTGTAAGTAAAACATATCTCATAAATTGAAAATATGCAACCAGAAGGAAACATAATGGAAAGGAAATTAATTTTCTTGTGGCTAGGGAGAGGATTTCAGACATATTGATTCTATTATCACGCACATCACTTCTTTATGAGTGTGCATGCTTGGGACAGAGAAAGCACTGTTATGATCTGACATTACACTAAATCCTGTATTCTATTTGGCATGAAAAGCTCAGTTTTAAGAGAGAGATGATGTAATTATGTCTCAGTTTAATCAATCTCCACCCTTTTTAGCTTTTCTTGAGGCTCTCACCTCCTAAAATGTGAACATTGCACCATTGTAAGCTTTATACAGGAAAAAAGTGGTCATAACATGATAGATATTTGGATAGCTTTGCAATGATTATGAAGAATCCTGAATCCTCATTCTCCATCTTCCACCCTCTTGCAACTGTGCTCTTGTTTTGCTATTTTCCCTAATTATACGGATAAAACTTCCATTGTGGTGAGACCAAACAAGCATCTAGAGTCTCTGCTGAAAGGCTGATTGAGTTACAAAAATCTCATAAATGCTGGTTAATTTCAATTCAAGAGGAAAGGGAATATTTTCAAAGCAAACATTTTTAAGACAAGGAGAACTGAAGAGTCTTTTGTGAATGTGCCCCAGATGAGGGAGATGGTTCAATAGCTCATTGTAAAGACCCTGGGAGCCCAACCTTTTGACCATCCAGAGTAAAGAAAAGAAATTTATTTTGTGCCTTTTTCTCTACTTCCCACTGAAGTCACTAAAGGAGAAACTAAGCTACCTCTGACCTAGCCTCCTCATTGCAAAAATTGCACTTATCCTAGAGAATCTTTTTTAATTATCTAAGGCTAGGACTTCTTAACGAACTAGAGTTGAGTCCAACCAATAGAGCGTGAAAAGCTTATTGTCCAACCAATAGAGCAAAAGCTTTTTGGAGTCATCCATTTAATTGGATGTCTTGAATATTCTATGATTTTGCCTGCTTTGACTTCTGAAGGAGACTTCTAGATCTCCTATTGTGACCTTGCCCCAGGGAAGGGAGAAAAGACCCATGCAACTGGTAGGCAAAGTGTGTTGAATGGGAAGCTTACAAAGGTGCTGGGTGGAAAAACACACACTATGGAGAAGGAATACAGTGTTTGGAGCAGAGTGTTTGCAGCAAGGCTTGTGAAGATGTGAGAAGACTTGTCTGGAAAGATGGCAGAAATAGGTTGGGGAGAGACAACAGAAGAGAAGTTAGGGATCAAGGTCAGATAAAATAGCACTACAGTAATGCCCAATCTCTGGACTGGTCTGAGTTCTCAGTTGCAGGAAGACAAAGATTATGCTGAATTTGTCCAGACAAAAAGGACTTGCTATTGAGGTAGGCCCTCTATCTTCCTTCCTTTCTCCATGATTTTGTCCAACACCAAATCTCAAGGACTTCGTTGCAGAAATATATACCAGTAACCCTTCCTTCTCCTTCCTAAAACTTGGGTAATCTTGAGTTGCCTTAACCTACTTCTCAGCTCTCACATTCCTGATTTTTGTATATTCCTTAAATTTTCTCTCTCCACCTATTACATATAAACTGGCTTTTCAGTTCTCATTTACCTCATGAACTTCTAATTGTTCCAGTGAAGGTCTATGTGCTGGTACCGATTCCTCCCTTTCTTCTCTCTCTTTTTCTCTTTCAAGGCAAAATAAGGGTTGTATAATATATACAGTATATTGGACTTGCTCAGCACTACCCCAACACTAGCCCTGGAGTATCATTCCCTGTTATTATCTCAATTATTGTTTAAATGATATTTCCCCACTAATTACTATTTCCCTCAGTATGACTGTTAATTTTCCCATTGTGAATGCTTATGATGCTATTAATTCAACACAGCATATTGTTTTATTTCCCCATTGAATGCTATCATATTTCACATACATCATTCATTACCATTTCTCACCACATACTTTCATTGCATTGTACCTTGGTCAAAACCAAACCCACTCTTGCTCTCTGGGTGGGATCCTTTTTTAGGGATCCACATTTATTTTGGGATGTTGGATAGATAGTTATATTTTATAAGAAAACCCAACCACAGAGGTATAATATACTGAAGCATAAATAAACTAACGCAGCAGTCTACTTTAAACTCCAGGAGTTAAAATCAGCTAAGAGAAGGGAAAAAAGTAATCATACAATTAATTATAAATGAAGTCTAAAACCAGATACTGAATCTATAGTGCACTAGATTAACAATACAGATATAAATTGAATTGTAACATTTAATAATCTAAAACATTAAGTTACAATTAGTAGCTAATTCATACTTGACCAAAGATTGGTGGAATAAATTACGTAGACCAAAAATCACACATTGCCTTTGTTACATTATGCACAATAAGGCTTTTTTTTAAAAAAATCTGATATGGTTCTTCAGACTGGTCCATAACATGTACCAGCAATCGTAAGATGAGCCTTTTTGGATATCATCATAAAAAGTCCAGTATAATAGCATATGAATAGCATATGGATTCAATTGCACCCTTAGTTAAGCAAAATAAGCACATGCTTAGGATATCAAGGGAAAGGCTGCACCAGAGACTTTCCATCGCTCTTAACGTTTTCACTGTTACACTCGATTTTAGCCATTTCATTTTGGAATTGTTCTTAACTGCCATGTTCAACTTTCATCTATATTGTTTTTTTTAAAAAAAACATTTTAAGGGTTCCTGGTGCTCTCTGAGCTTGGTTGTGTTTGTGCAACATTTCATTATCCAAGCTAGGTAACTTCATCATTGATTGTTTCAACCCTGAACTATGAATATTGCCTTTTATCAGCAAATACCCGCCTTCCCCCTATTTTGTTTGTCAAGGGGAGTGATTATAGTTTAGTAGTTTGAATTGAAGATGTCAACTATCACACTGCTTCTGTCTCTTGGTGTGAGAACTTCACTTTGATTGAGGAGTACCATGGTTGAGCTGAGCATAGAGCATTAGTTGGCCTTAACCAACTGAATCATCCCCATAAGGAAAGGCTTGACTAGCGCTGGGAACTTTATTAAAATTCCCATGAAGCCATTCTCTGATACATCTGTGAACTTGAGCAAATTCAATGAGATGTAGGAAATCAATGGAGAAGCCATATGGTGAAAGTTTTCTAAAAATTGGAACCAGAAGGATTACAATTTGTCAGACAGAAGAAACAGGATCAAATTGCCTGAGAAACAATGGGGTTTAAACCAGTAATTGAACATGAAAAAACAACTCTTACCTCAATCCTCAACTGGCCCATCTCTAGCCTCAGAATTATATTGAATACACATTTGAAGCTTGAAGCACTGATGCTATGAATTCAGCATATACTATTTCCATCCGCTAAAATTTGAGTAAAGGCCTAACTGGGATACATCAAGCAATCAAACCCAGGATTTTACCGTAAACAGTATTAGACCTATAGAGATACATTCCCCAACTTTTGCATGGAAAAAACCCTAATTAGAATAGCTCGAGAACTTATTTGGGCCTATGAGACCACAGTACTATTGTGCATTCCATTAACTTCAGTCTTGAAGGACCAGAGATAGATATTTAAAAGTCCCTGCTTACTCATTCTCCTGGCCTTTTACCCCTAATTGAAGTTTCCTGAATGTTTTAATGAAGATCATTACTTTAGTCTTCTGGAAGTTTATTACAGGAGAATTTTCTCTGCAGTAATGCACTAAGCTGTTCAGTGCATATCTGAGGCCAGTTGGGAGCCCTTGAAATGAGGATTGCCTAAAGCAAGAGCTGGGCATTCATGTTTGCCATTCTAGTTTCTGTTTGTGTGTGTGTGCATGCGCACATGTTTAGGTTTTGATTCCAATGCTTCTTTGTCAGTGAATTAATATGTAAGTCAAAGGAGGGGTAGGATGTCCTACTCTATTATGAACAGAGATTGGATTTGACAATAGGTTTTGTGACTCACATTTTATCCTATAATGTTTTCACAGATTCTGAATTAGGAACAGTAATCACAGATCAGAATCAATTCCCTATTTTTTTTCATACAAGAGGTCTCAAAATTCAATCCAATGCTGATTTGACATTATCAGCAAAGACCATATGAGGTATCAGATCTTCCGCTGTATTTTTTTTTATAAGATCACAATATAGTCTAGTGTAGAATGAACAGGTCTAAGCCCCACTAGTTTACAGTTTATTTGCAGTCATTTTTGGAATTTTCAGTTCAAATGGCTTGCATAAAACTTGCTAATACTCAGCAGGTTTATATTTTGATAGTTGGCAGGATCACCCTATCGTTCTTCTTGAAAGTTGGAGCGGTTATGGCCACTCCCAAATCTGGAGACATATTTCCATATTTGTTGATGTAGAAAGCAAGGCCAAAACAGAAGTCTGCAGATTAATATACGACTTACAATTTTATTTTTTTAATAACTTTTATTTAAAATGTTAATAACATTAATAAAAGTCAAATTAAACTCAAAAAGAAAGAAAAGGAAAAAGAATAAAATGTATACAGAAAAAAGAGAAATGAATCAGAAAACAGAAAAAAGAAATATAAAGAAGTAGATTCTGGCTTTCATCATATAATAGTTTATCACCCTCTCAAAACATTGCATAAAAATATCTTTTTCTTCCATAAGCCATCCCTTATCCGTATGCAAATCTGTTAATCATTAATATTGAAATTTCCAATTATAATATGTGTGCTTCTAACATCCCATTAATTAAATAACGTGCCCATGTGATGCTAATAAGATCATCCATGTCTGACTATAGTGAAAAATTATGGAGCCATTTGGGTCAATCTTATTTATCCTTATTATACCAACAAGCTGGGAGATCAGAATCTTGTGAGATTCCTTTTAGATTTGAAACTTTGTCAGGCATGAATGAACAGATCCACACATGAAGAATTAATTGGACACATTATTGATCATGCCTATTTCATAGCAAATCTTCCTAGGCTAACAATTCTCACCTGGGCAGGACTACATAAGGTTCAACAGCATTGGGGGAAGGTGGACTTTTTCATCTTATGCTACACAGGAATTCCTGGCTATTTCCTCACTGGACTCCTCCCTCTAGCTCATTCAGTCTCTCTCCAACACCCCCAATAGCTCGATCAGTAGCTAAGTTTTATATTGTCTCAATGGAAATAAGGCAAAAACTGCTAGAGGTATAATTTTATTGATTTCCCCCCCCCCAGTTCTGTAATGTCATAATTATACTGTTACAATCCTACCTTGTAATGCAGGGGTCCTCAACCTTTTTTGGGTGGCAGACCGGTGTGGGGTGGGCGGAGAGGTTGCAGCCGTATGTATGCGTGTGTGCACCAATTGCATGTGCACATGAGCAGGGTGAGCTGGGCTGCAGCGAGGGGCAAGCAGTGGCAATCTGGGCTGGGGTGAGCAGTGGCGAGTCGGGACGTCGTGAGTGGAGCGCGGGGCTCGCTCAGTGCCCATGCGAGTGGGCCTGTGAGTTCACGCTTGACAATCCACCACTCAAGCTGTCTGATTGATGAGAGGCCGCAGTTTGGTAGTGGGCTATGACCCACAGATTGGGGACGCCTGCTGTAATAGTTTTTATTTCATTTTGTTTTAATCTTATATAATCTGGTTTTAAAGATACATTGTAATCTTATATGTTCTTATGCTACTTCTGTCTACCATTTGAGATGTCTTTGGCCTGGACTTGTTGCTTTGTATTTTATATTTGACTATTTCTCTGTTTCTTTTGTTCTGGTTCTTATCTGTCTTCTCAAGAAAAGGATGGGATTTCAGCATTTCAAGGAAGATACAACCACTGTCAGTTTAGGGCTACTGATCAACATAGAGACCAGTCTGGCAAAGTTTCATTATTTTGGGATGAAATAATATGAGATTTATATAGCATTTAAAAATAAGCTTCCAAGGCCCATCTGATTAAATGCAGTATATGAGAAGATTGTCATTAACTCATTCTGCTATCATGTGCCAAAATAGAGTGGTTTTTATCTTGAATTGCAATAAACATTACTCACTCTTTTTTTAAAGTTCAAATGTGATTTATTTATTATTTATTTATTATTTATTATTAAATGGTATTTGTGCATGGACTTGTGGGCATAATTTAGTGATATTTTGCTAGCCCCAGACTCCTGATTAAACTGCACTTTCATCTATACTTATAACTTGACTTTTGTTTTACCATCTCTTTGACAACATGCTTATGGAAATTCTGATTAAAATGCAATTTTAATTGCAGGGATTTATCCAGGCACTAACTAGGAAGCAATACTGACCTGAAGGCACCAAAAGAAATAACAAGCAAGTAATTAAGGATTTGCTGTTATACTTGCCATCTTTGCATGATTATCCCTCATCTAAAAAGATGAAGATTTTGGAAAATAAAATATGTCATTTTTCATATTACTTAACAAAAGATATTTGTGTCTGTGTTTCTATAGATGGAATATACTTCTCTGCACATTATTCTAGTTTAAAAGGGATTCCAACCTTTACAAGTAAGGGGGAAAGATTGTTGTCTATACATGTTTCACCTTTGATAGAATTTACATTGATAATTAGATCAGAAGAGATCAGCCAATAATATGCTGTTGCCATAAAAAGCCTTAACCATTATATGAATTCAATAGGGCAATGTCTTTCTACAGCCTCATTTAACTTCATATATTGAAACAATTGATCAGCCTTGCAAGGAAAAATCATGAAAGCTTGCAAATCTCATCATTAGCTACATCAAAAGGAAGAACACAATATCACTCTTCTGCTTTAGGAAGGAAACTATGATAGCAAAAATAGGAGGTTACTGCATCTGCTCCCATTCTGGCATTGATATCCCCACCAAATATGATGAAAACTGAAGGTTCAGATATAAAACAATCTTCAAATAATTATTGAGCTCTTTCCATATTTGTCTGTTCTTTTGAAGACAGAGGAAGTATATATTGAACGAAAATATTGAAATCTTAAATATGCAAATACAGAACTGTTACCAATTATGCATGATCTGGTAGGAGGATAATTTCTGCCTGTCAGGTCACTGAGATTATTTTATTTTAGCATTTGCTGTTTATTTATTTTTTTTTATTTAAACAGTTTTATTAAACATACACAACATAAAATACAAGGGAGGAAATATATATAAAAAAGACAC
>JANHFO010006066.1:98563-109810 GCA_032468095.1 Pareas carinatus | reverse complement strand
TTGAAAATTCTACATATTGTAAGCTATAATTTTGTTTATTGTTGACCAATAAAAACTTTTTCTATTAAAAAAAAAAAAAGAATCAGATGAATGGCATACCAAAACTGATTCCTGACTATACCCTCGAAACTCTTCACCTTCGCCTTGCTTATTTGAACACCTCAGGTAACCTACTCCTTGCAATCTACAAAGGGGAGTCATAAAATCTGCTTACATCAGTCATTAAACAATGACCTAAATAATTAAACAATTCTGTTTCAACAACTATACTTGTCATAAGAATGCTATTTAAAACAGCATTTCCATGGTGCGGTGTTTCCATCTTTAAATATCTTAGATCCACAAATGGCTGTATAGTAGCTTCCAAAATATCTTAGTTTAAGCTTTAAATATTAACATCCTGAGTTTAAATAAAATAATGAATCCACTGAATTAGCTAAAATTTACCAGCTGTCATTCTGTACTTAGTCATGAGCACCTAGCTAATTCTGATTTATTACCTCATCAATTTTGGCATCCTGTCTATATGTTTATGTAATAAATGCTTCATGCCCTTAGCTTTTTAAATGCTATTCTTATGAAAACTAACACTTTTATCTTCATGAGCCAAAAGGGGACTGTGCATGTTGCCATTTTTAAAATATAGATGGATATTCATATGTTTATGTGTATGTAAGAGTGCATACACATAAATACTTTAATTTCAAAGACTGTAGCATAATTTGCTGAAAGATTTTTCAATGAAGTAAGGAAACATATTAAGGCAAACATTTATTCCTAGCTATTTACATATGTTGCTTCAGCAGTTAACAGAAAAATTGGACATTTGCCAAACTAATGAGTTACAGAACAAATGATGTTCCCACCATCTGTAGTAAATAAGTAAGAACTTTTAAAATGAAGGGAAGAACTAACTTTTGGTTTCTACTATTTGAAAGAGAAAAAATGTTCTACATTATTAAAATGGAAAACACTCATGGGGATTTCTGCTTAAATACAATTCAAGATATTTCCTCTTTGATGCACAGTTAATAAATTGTGCCCCTTGTCCACTACAAAAGAAATGGAACTGAATTCTCCATAAGCAAATTAACAGACAGGGTCATTCAATTTAGAAATATTTGGTTTCTAAAGCTCTGCTTTTTTGTCTTCTACATGTATTATTTCCTACCTAGTCTAAATTTTCCGAAGAGTTCTTAAAACAAAGTTAAAACATTTATTCACAACCTATACACTTATATTTTAAAATATAATAATCTTGTTCTAGGAATTTGCTTCTAACTTTAATTCTGTATACAGATCATAGAAGTAAGCTTTATTAAACTCTGTTTCAGATCAAATATATTCAGAAATAATCCAGGTAAAGCAGACCCAAAAAGTCTAAGTCAAATAAGTTTTTACATACATAATATTATCATATGTGAAATTGAGATAATGCTTGAATTACATTAACTGATTAGCTCCTTTATCGCTTCAAATGTTAGAAGAGATATTTATGTAACCAACCAAAGTAAAATAATTGACAATATTTCATTGTCTCAAGTATCCAATATTTGGACACTGAAACATTCACTATCTAAATTCACTAGAATTGTCTTTATTTAACTATAAATTAAAATATGACCTTCATCTCATTCCTAGTGATGTCTATCTCCAGGATTACTTGTACTAATTAATTATTGAACTATATTTCTGTCTCTGCATCTTAAGTTCCTAAAGCGAATAGAGAAAGCACTGCTAAATGACACATGCCTTCATCATCTCATATGCTTTGGCATAAAAAATGTTTCTTCAAATGATTGATTGATGATCTGCCATTTGAGTTGTTCACATAACAGACATCACATCAAGAAATTAAAGACATGAAACTGAAGAAAAGAGAGAAGATGTATTCAAAGGAAGGATGGTAATTGATCGAAAGTAGAGAAATATAGAATGCATCAAAGAAAGTCATCAGAACTTTAATATCTACATATTATCATATCTTTGTGGATCCAATAAAACCATCCCTACTCTGAATTTTATATCTCCTCATGCAATTTATTTTTCTTTCCAAATGAACTGACATTGGAAATATCTGGTGCAGATAAGGAATCAAGGGCCATGCATTTCCTTAGATGTAACATCCGATACTTTCTTATTTGTTTTGCACACAACCTATACTTGCATTTATAACTACTGTAGTTTGATCCTAAATATTTACAGGTCTCTGTTATCTAAAAACAGCTGTACATATTCTTTCATGAATATGGTAGGAAGAGAGTCCAGTCAGTCTATGGTGGCAAAACATTAGGCGTCTAGTAGAAGATTTTCTGACCAAAAAGTATTACTAAATAAATAATAAGAGACAAAGGGGACTACCAAGGTCTGTCAGATCTCTTTTTTGTGTAGCCTCATATAGAACCATTGAGAGAGTAGCCTTGAACAGAAACAGCCATGCCCATCTTCCTTTAAGTTGACAAATGCAACAGGGAATTAAATTGCCCCACCATTGCCATAGTTTTTCCTTGCTATGTGAGAGATGTACTGTAGCTCTAGACCTGGGTATGGCAGATGGAGAAGTGCCATCAGTATTACTCCTATCCCTGTATTCAGGTCCTAGAGCAAAGATGGAGAACCTATGACACGCGTGCCACAGTGGGCACACAGAGCCCTCTCTGTTGGCACACAAGCCAAGTCCTCCCAGCATCGTTCCAGAAAGAGAGTAGTGGCATCGGCAATGATGTCACGAACAGCAATTCATTAGCTGTGACTCATCCGGGCACTCGGTGCCTAAAAGGTTAGTCATCACTGCCCTAGGGCCTATCAACTTTCTGCCAAGTGTGTAGGCATTGCTTCATTTCTCTAAAAACTTAAAGTTGATCTAAAGGTAAAAAGAAATAACAAAAAGCAGAAACCCTGTAAATTTGTTTAATCAAATTATGCTTAGTGACTTACCATTATACTCTCCATTTTATTCTCTGTGCACGCCAGAGCTAGGTGCGCAGGCTGCAGCCCGCAAGCAACCCTGTATGGCCTGTCTGTTCTTTTTGAAAAATAACCATTCTACTGCCTGCAAATGTCACTGCCACCATGAATGAGCAGCAGCAGCCTCATCGGCTGTAAAAAAATATGCTTCGTAGTGCTTCCGATGCCCCAGGCCTCATCAGCATTGCCAGCTTCATCTCTGCTTCATGACACTAGCCATCAACCAGCTGATCAGCACACCAGCTATTCCTTTGTGTCAATTATTATTATGATTATCAGTGTGTTGCCTTGGCCTCTGAGAGTTGTGCCAGCCTGCACTAAACTTTCATATCAATGAATTAAAGAGCTTTAGTATTGCTACCCTCAGGCGAATGAACTAGTTCTCACACAGCCCTTGTGATTACTGGAGCTTGAGATAGATACCTGCTCTATATCTTAAAGCCTCTTGGGATGAGAACTATAGTCTAAGCTTTATGCGTTTCTTCCTGAATTGCACACTGTTCTTATGAACACAGCTGCAACAGTCATCTGCCCTGAGTCAAAGTTGTCCTTTGTATTAGATTGGTAGTGCAACAGAAGGCACATCAATACAAGAAATCTTTAATCCAGCCAGCCATGGCATTTTTGTAAAAAGCACATGAGGAAACAAGCAATGGAGTCTGCCATCAGAGATAATAAATATAACCACACACATAATCATATCACACAATCAAGACAAGAGGCTGCATAAATTCAAGAGGATTCATATGGCTTTCCAGAATGTTCCATAAAATTCTCCCCAATTCTGCCCAAAGAATTGTATTCTTATGCAGTTCAAGGAATAGGATGAAAATAGAAGTAATGTCAGATTCTAGCAAACGGCTGTAAATTTTCAGGAAAAAACATTTTTAAAAAGACACACTACAAAAGATGTGACAGACACTCTTTACTGAACTAAGTTTACTTTTACTCTTTTTGAAATTTGAAGAACGTAATATCTAGACTCGGTAGTGTTTAAAATAGGCTCCTATACTTCATTAATAAACATTTATCTATTGGAAAAAATAATTCAAGTTTACATAAAAATATAATGAAAAATGGGAAAAGATTCTGGATTTCACTTTGTTATGATAATTGCATAATGATAAATTTGTATCCTAGTTCAATAATGTCCTTCCCAGCCATGTTATGCTGCTTCGGCATGGTGATGGTTGGAGTTCCTGGAAAGGATATATGAACGGCATTAGAAGGGTATGCCAAGAGTATATATGCCCAGCAGGGCTACCCAAGGGTGTGAACATCATCCCAGCTGCCAGGCTAAAGATAGAAGCTATAGAAAAACACTGCTGGAGATAAATGATTACTTTAGTCACAGGACAAAGACAGCATTTCATACTGTGGGAGAGAAGACAACAGTAATGGTTCACTGCTCCTGCATTTTCCCAAGAAAACCACATGGACAGATAATATAAAGTGAATGATGATACGCTAGAGGATGGACATTCAGGTCAGGTGGCACTCAGCATCCTACTGAGGAAGAACTGAAAGAAACTAAAATGAAGAACTGGAATACTAACGGTATTTATGAGGAAGCTGGATTAAAATCTTTGGGATAATTGCTGATGTTGCCATAGAGGAAAAGAAAATGCAAATACTAACACAATCGAAGTGGGAACATAGAATATAAGAAACATAAAGAAGGGAAAGTGCAACCCAGTGAAAGCTGAAATGACCTAAAGTCTTAGGCATCTGCAAATTGGATTGAAGCTAGACACATTCAGTCATAAGTTCACATAATTTACTAGCAGAAAATGAACAATAAGGAAGAAATGTCACTGCTTTCATAGTGGAAAAAGATACAGCAAATAAGCAAATAATATAAATTACAGTTCACAGGAAACTTTTTAATATGACAATTATCCAAGTTCAAGTTGCAACTACTGATGTGTAAGAAGAGGTTATTGATGAGCCTTATGATCAAGTTTATTTTGAACTGAACAGAACATGTAAACAAGATGTGCAGTTTGCAGTTGAAGACCAGAACAACAAACTTGGAAATATTAGAAAGGAAAATGTAATTGGACCACGTAACCTAGGAACTGAAATTAGGGAATACTAAGGAGGAAAATATAGATAGAAATTTCAGATATTCATCTTGTTGATAAGGCACTTTTTTTTTGAAAGATACAGGTATCAGTTAATCCAAAGATGATGCTGCTGGATATTTCTAGATAAATATATGACAGATAAGTGGTATTCAATATAGTAACAAAATATGAGATGGGAATTACACTAAAATGTCACTTTAAAGATTACATGGAAGAGAACAGAATGACTTAAAAGGCATACTTAAAGCATTGTTTTAAGTGTAATGACTCAGAAGCACTGCCTATTTCGTATTCTAAAAAATAAAATGAGTTAAATCTTAGAATTAAGCATTTTCATTTCTCTCTTCTCTAGTACATACAAAAGCTTGTAATGGAATTAGCAGCTTGCAATTTATTTTTATATCTGATCAGGACAAGATTCAGTTATGCTATCTATATCGTTGACTACAATGATCTATTTCAATGTATAGTTTAAATCAATTGCTCTTTCCAATTTACACATACCATAGTAACAAACTGCTACTTAGGCTAGAATGTAATCCTCATAATTTCTTATCTGATATGCACCACTATGTCAAGGAAATGACATGCTCAAATTTGATACTGAACTG
The DNA here is from genome assembly GCA_032468095.1 of Pareas carinatus. NCBI lineage: Eukaryota > Metazoa > Chordata > Lepidosauria > Squamata > Pareidae > Pareas > Pareas carinatus. Next base: position 104,145 of record JANHFO010006066.1, on the reverse strand, counting down.
ACTCATTCTCATAATGAATACATAAATTGTGATTTAATATTAGCATTTTTATGTTAAGGAGAAAGAAGGTGCAGAAAATGATTCATGAAAATGTTTAAAACATGAATTTATGATGCTCCACACTTAGAAATATAAAATACAGCAAACTTAAATCAAACTATAATATTAAAAATAAATCAGTTCTAATCAGCTTGAGACATACTGCAATCCTAAAGGAGGTAAATGAATTAACATTTTAAGAGCTTTCTTGTAATGAATGTCCTACTATTGTAAGAGCTGTAAGTCTATTGTTTGTAAATTGCTGTGAAATCTTGAAATAATGTGCAGATACACAGTTTATTAATTTAGAGGTTAGTGTAATCTTAAACATTTTACAAATTGTATGTGAAAGTTAGAAGAATTATAAACATCTTAAGCATATAGTTTAAAAGATCAGAGTATTTGGATCTCCAAGGAAATCATGCTGTATTTCATTTTAATTCTTGATGAGACACAGCATTAATCCAGGAAAAACTGCTTACTTTAAATACACAGTAGATGGGATGGGATTACTTTCTGGTCAGTAGACTGTATGCACAGTGGATACATGTACACAATATATGCGGAAAAGAATTCACAATGGCAGCTTTAAAATGTCAGGAACGCTACTCCAAATCTAAAAAGACAAGGACTTGCTAAATTAAAAGAAAATGAGATACTTACGGTAAATACAACAAAGAATAGTACATACAGTACATTTACCATTTGACCTAGATATCTCCACCATTTTTATGTCCCAAAACAAATGAAATAAATAAACCTGCTTTTAAATTATGCAGCTGAAATCTAATCAAAATGTTTGCACTGGTTAAAAAGTACTACTGTTGACATACAAACAGTTCATTTAGTGACAATTCAAAGTTACAATAGCACTAAAAAAGGGGACTTATGACTGTTTTTCACACTTACAACTGTTGCAGTATGCCCATGGTCACATGATTAAAATTCAGATGCTTGGCAACTGATTCATATTATGACGGTTACAGTGTCATGTGGATCACCCTTTGCAACCTCCTGACAAGCAAAGTCAATGGAGAAGCCAGATTCACTTCACCGCCCTGTTACTAACTTAACTGCAGCGATTCACTTAACAACTGTGGCAAGAAAGGTTCTAAAATGGGTAAAAACTGTCACACTTAGCAACAGAAATGTTGGGCCCAACTGTGATAATAATTCAAGGACTGCCTGTATTTACAAATCTGATATTCTCCTAGTTACTAGGTTCTAGTTGGATTATTAACTTGGCCAATGTAAGAAATTAACATTAGTGATGTAACAGTAATGAAGGAATGTACAGGGGAATAACTGCAGAGCTATGTTTTGTGCAGGAATGAGATGATGACGAAGTATTTGTGTTTCACCATAATTTGACAAGATTACAAAACAAAAATTTATAGAACAAGAAACGTAAGTGGAAACTTTTTACCTTCTTTGATGAGATTGGCTCAGATCCTAGAACTGAACGTTAAAATACACTTGGTTTATGGCAGAGAATCTTAGGTTAAATTGGCTGAACTATGCCTTTTCGTCCAAAAGTGTATATTGGAATGGTCAGCATTAAACCCATTTTTCAAAAGCTCAGAGAACTGAAATGAACTCTTAAGGTATTGTAATAAAACCAGCTTAGATTAGAGGAGGTTAAGACTTGTTGCTACCCATATTAAGAGCTGAGAAAGTGAATTTAAACCTAAACAATCTTAACCTTGTCATCGCAGAAGACTTCTGAGAGACAAACTGTTTAAAGAGCTAATAAAATTAGCTGGTACAGTAGATATGGACTCAGAAGCTAACTTTCTGTGAAATCTATTTGTCAAAGTTTTTTCAAACCAGATCTAGTTACCTTTCCTTTGAGGAAGAGGTGGTGGTCTCTCCCCATCCTCAAGAGGCCATCTTTGGAAATCTCCTCTGCAAACTCCACTACTTATCACTTTGCTTCCAGGTGAGATTCAGGTGCCTATAAAGCTCTACATGGCATATGGCTCAGTTATTTGAAGCACTGCCTCCATTCTATGGTGTCTGCTAGGGCATTTTGAGCTGACAGTATTGGAATGCTCCAGGTTCCTTCAATTAAGCATCATCTATCAAGGCCCAAGAAGTATGTCTTCTCTATTGCAGTACCTGTCTTTCCGAACAACATTCTCCCAGAAATTTCAATTCTGCATCTGTCCAGAGTCAAGTAGAATTGGACTTTCTAAGCTGAATAAGCCAAACTATGCCTATCCTTTTGATTTTAAATGACCTTTGAAAATCTGTCTAATTTCCAAAACCTGGAGCTAGAGCAGTTATTGGGCCCTTTTGCACTAAGTATTGTGTGAGGAAGAGGTTGCTATTACACTGTTTTTACATTGTTTGGTGTATTATAAAAGCTGCTCAGAGACATTTAGAGTTGGGCAATATCAAAATGAATAAATAAATAAACTTTCTGCTATTAGGAGTCTTGTATTGCAAATCATTTAAACAATTAAGTTACTGACGTACAACTGAGGTTACAATCCTTTTGATTAAATAAACATTCTCCCTCCATACTCTTGGATAAATTAGAATGGTTATTATAGTTCATTTCTTACTTGATAAGTTTTAATCTTATTTAATATGCTTATACTGCTACATTTCATTCTTTCTATTTTTGGGGTGTGTGCGTGTTATTTTCTATCCCAAATATCTTTCTTCATTAACCCATCTGATACTCTGATATTTATTCTAGCTTCTCTTAGCATATCTTATCTTACCCTTTATACATCTTTATTATTCCTTACAATATTTCTATTTTTGCAACACTCAATCTGCAGCTAGCCTTGCTCCATAGTCTTCTCTGGGTCCAACCTGAGTGGTATTGCAGCATTTAAATTTGTTTTGGGGTCAATGTACTTGCTATTGTATAGGACCTTCAAGATTCTGGCAATTCCCTTTTCTTGGTATTCTACTTGGCACCTAGTGCTGAGGCCACAGGTTATTCTGTGGTTGTCACCTCCATCCTTGTTGCCTCAAACATGTTGCCGTTCAAACCTTCAGCCCTGCTGCCATTGCAGCTCTGATACCTTCTCTTGACCAAGACTCTATTCTCCACTTTTTGATCTACTTCTGCCATCATCAAGTTATTCTCACACCAGATATAGCCCTTCCATCCATCCATCCATCCATCCATCCATCCATCCATCCATCCATCCATTTTGTGTTTCTTTTTTGGAACATCCAAAGCAGCTACCTTGGAAAATACGCTGATGATTTTCACTTCATATAATTCCTACTCAGGTTTTCCATGTAAATCATGGTTTGTGCAATCTATAGCTTGCCAAATTCAGATAGTAAAACTAAATATATTGTGCCAAGAAACAACAAAAGAGACAGGGAAATCACACCACACAAAAAAGAGGATAATGCAAGTAAGATTGAGATTATGTCATTATAATTATATAATAAACGCATGTGGATTGGGCAACAAATGATAAGCATCTGTTGCCTGCTTCCTACAAGTGAAGTAACTAGACATGAAAGTCCTCAGTGGAGGTTGAGGGTGCATTAACTCTCTGGATGAGAGATTCCGTGATTTCATTAAAAAGGACTTACTTTTTAATCCTGCTACAAGATGAGGTCTAAAAAAAAATCTGTCATCATTACTTGCCCATTTTATTGCAATGTGTGGTCCTGTTCTTCAGTGTTTTTAGCTTGAAAAATCCTTGTTCAGCTCTAACAATAATTGGTATGGATTCTGGAAAAGGATATTTTTTTAAAAAAGTTTCTGGCTAGAGAGTATGGCTATGATTGCACAATAGAGGATCTACTAAAAAAACAAAATGTAGGAAGAAAGACTGGAATCTGTAATAAATTTAACCAGATTTTTGAAACAGTAAAAAAATTATAAAAATTATTTTATCAAGGCAGGTAGATGATATCAATGTTGTATAAAGAAAGATGGCTAGGAGCAGGATAGTATGTGTGTTTGTGTTTGTGTTTGTGTTTGTGTTTGTGTATGTTTATGTTTATATACCGCCCTTCTCCTAATGGACTCAGCCAGATAAAAACAACAAAAAACCATACAAAAAATTAAGAACCATTTAAAATAATTAAATAAAGGGTGTAATTTAAAAACCAATGTAAAACCAATTTAAACCAAAATTAAAAACCCATTCAAAATAATAGGGGGGGGGGTTAGGATAACCCAGCCTGCCTGAACAAGTGCGTTTTTAGGGCACGGCGGACCACACGGAGGTCTGATATCGTACACATTTGAGGGGGAAGGTCATTCCAGAGGGTAGGCGCCGCCACAGAGAAGGCTCTTCCCCCTGGGAGTCGACAGCCGACATTGTCTGGCCAACGGCACCTTGCGGAGGCCTTCTCTGTGGGAGCGTACTGGCTGGTGGGAGGTATTTGCTGGTAATAGGTGGTCCTATAAGTAGGTTCTAAGCCATGGAGTGTTTTAAAGGTGGTAACCAACACCTTGAAGCGCACCCAGAAGGCCACCGGGAGTCAGTGCAGCTCGCGCAGAAGAGGGGTCACATGGGACCATCTCCTTGCTCCCATAATCTCCCACGCGGCCACATTCTGGACCAGCTGGAGTCTCCGGATGCGTCCCAAGGGGAGCCCCATGTAGATAGCATTACAGTAGTCCCGGTGGGAAATGACGAGAGCTTGAGTGACTGTGCGTAGAGAGTCCTGATACAAAAACCTGATAAAAAGCCCCTCTGGCCACGGTCGCCATATGATCTTCTAAGGACAGTCGTGCATCTAGGAGGATATCCAGATTGCGAGCCCTCTCCATGGGGGCCAATGTTTCGCCCCCCAATAGCCAGTGAAGGCGTCAACTGGCTATATCGGGACGCCGGAAGCCACAGACAGTCAGTCTTGGAGGGGTTGACTCTGAGTCTGTTCCTCCCCATCCAGGTCCGTACGGCCTCCAGGCACCGGAACATCATTTCCATGGCCTGGGGTGGATATGTGCAGCTGAGCATCATCAGCGTACTGATGGAACTTTACTCCACGTATTATCTCATACAGCGGCTTTACATAGATGTTGAACAGAAAGGGTAAGAGGACTGACCCCTGAGGTACCCCACAAGTGAGGTGCCACGGAGCCGACCTCTGCCCCCTGCCAACACTGTTTGTGACCAGTCAGAGAAATAGGAGGAGAACCACTGTATCACAGTGCCCCCCACTTCGAACCCCTTCAACCGACGCAGCATGATACAATGGTTGATGGTATCAAAAGCCGCTGAGAGATTTAGTGGGACCAGGATAGAGGAACATCCCCTATCCTGTGCCCTCCAGAGATCATCGACCAATGCGACCAATGCCATTTCCGTGCTGTGCCCGGGCCTGAAGCCATACTGGAGTGGATCCAGATAGACAGTTTCATCCAGTTGCTGAGGGAGCTGACACGCAACCACACTATCAACAACCTTTGCTACAAAAGGAAGGTTGGAGACCGGACGATAATTAGCCAAACAGCCAGGTCCAGGGAAGGCTTCTTTTTTTTATTTCAATCTTTTTATTAATTTTCATAAAGTAAGAGTGAATTAGTTATGTTAATAGCAGAGTTACAGAAA
>JANHFO010006066.1:59793-77826 GCA_032468095.1 Pareas carinatus | reverse complement strand
CACTCACGTGCCCAGCCACATAGATAAGGCCCCAGCTGCAAGGCGATGCCCAACTCCCCCCCCGTCTGCCTCCATGGCAACTCAGAGGAGATCTGGGAGTTGACATCCGGACCCCTCAGGAAGGAGGCGAACCTGCAGAAGATCTGGGAGTTGACATTCACAAAGACAAGCATACAAATGTATATAGACACACACTCTTCTCTCTTTTCAGCAGACAGCCAAAAAAGATGACAGAACAGAATATAGATGAGTTAAGAAGAAATGATACAGGGTGAGAATGAAATTAAAATAGAGATTAGAGAATGAGAAGTGATTACTGAACAGGAAATGAAAGGAAAGAGAGAAACGGTCATAAAAAAGGAGTTTGGTTTGAAAAACTTCATGCTCAATTCTTTATTTTAATAGACTCTTGTTTTCGGCAAATGTATGATGACCCCTCTCGATTCACAGATAATTTCTGAAATAAGCAGGATATATATTTCTACACATTTAATCCTAATTTTATATTTATTTATATGTATGTGTGTGGGGGTATCATTGAAATTGGACAAAGCTTATGAGCAACTATGGCTATACTCTCTACATGTTGGAATAGATGTTTTAAAGAAGTCTGCAGTAGGACCTTTTTCTGTTATGGCATCCACAAAATGAAGTACCTTTCCTGGGGGATCAGCCTCTCAGAGTCACTACAGAGATTCCAATAGTACATACTGTAAAAAAAAGTATCAATATCACAGATGGAAAACTCATTTTTATTGCTCTGTTTAACTGCCTGTCATGTGATAATTTTCAGAAGTACAACAGATACATTTCTCCATCTTTATTGCTGATTCAATGGAATGAATAGAAAACAAGCTCAGATGCAAAGAATCTGAACGACAATGACTTCTTCATGTATAAATTGTTCGAATATAGGGTTGAGCATGTTTGAAAAATAATTTGGAAATAGTGCCCCTAAATACCCAAAGGCTTTTCTATTTCTTTTTACAGTTTCTGGCCAATCCCAACCCTAACATAAACCTGAAAAAAGGTCTAATCCTTTAGTGACTCACATAAAAGAAATGCTCTTATGAGCCAACTCACCAAACTTGTACATCATCTTGAACTCTGAACGGTTGGAAAAGTTAATTCACATGTTTAATATTTAACTAATCATTCAACTGGTCACTAAATATTATGTAGTCATTTTATTTTCTCTATACCTGAAGCAGCATTCCAAGTTTGCCCAAAAGCCTCTGAAGCTGAAGAGTCATCTGGATTAATATATCATGAAAAACTGGTAAGCAATTACACTGGACTCTGAATAGAAATAGAAATAGCATTTATGCTTATATACCACCTCATAGTGCTTTACATCAGTCTCTAGGTTGTTTACAATATAGGAATTATATACATATTGTGCCCAATAACCTGGGTCCTCAATATGCTAACCTTGGAAGGATGGAAGGCTGACTCAACCTTGAGGCCTGTCAGTATTGAACTCCAGGCTGTGGGCAGAGTTTCCTTGCATATATTCTTCCCAATTGATACTTAGGCACTAATAAATTTTTAAAGGGCATATCAGAAAGACTTTGCCAACTGAAATAAGAATAGTTTGAAATAAAATGAAGGTTAAATTGGGTGCTAAAATAGCTGTTGTATTAAAAACAACAGTAAAAATATCCAAGGGAGGGACTATAAGAAAAACCAAGGGATCCTCCATAAACAAACGGTTGATTTTGTCATTCAGCTTTTCTACCCCAACACCTCTTTGAGCGTTATATGTTCCTTTATCATGGCTCAGCAGCTAAGACGCTGACCTTGTCGATCAGAAGGTTGGCAGAGGTTGGCAGCTCCGCAGTTCAAATCCCTAGCTGTTCTGACCCGGCTTCCCAATACCACAGGCTCATGAACGAAGGGCTAAACTTTCCCTTTGTTTACAATCACCAGCAATTAGTCCCTTATAGCTTTCAGTCTGTGAAGCAAGTTTCCTCTTCTCTGCAAACAGCTACAACTTTCACACCAGAGCTGCAGCCAGAGTCCTCAAGTAAGCTCCATACTTTCGTGCAACAGACACATGCGGGCACACACCTTCTGGGGAGAGCATTTCAACTTGCAGCACCGCAAGATGCCAACAGAGAATCCAAACAGTTCCGAACCACGATGCAGGAATTTCGAACGGTCCACCGGCAGGAAGACAAATAGTTGTTTGCTACAACTATTCATCTCCGCCCTCTGTCTTTGATCCCCCACATGGAATGGGGCCTGGCTAACAGCGATGGCTCTTTTGCCCTGAAGGCCAGCTCATCGCTTTCCTCTACTCCTCCCTTTTTGCTCTTCACCTTGCCCTGGCCATTTTTTACTTCAAAGAAAAACTTGAAATAAATAACCAGATAGCTAAAGTTTTAATATTTCCATAGATCAACCATACATTCCCTAGTTGTTAAATTAGAATTCTACTGAACTGTGTGCATACTTATTACATCTTGGAGTGTTACAACAAGTCTCACTGTGCTGAAAAAAACAGTAGAGTTGCTCTGGGTAGCTCCTGGGTTATCCTAAGATTGTACCATTCAAACAGAGCACCTTTTCCACTGTAGCTTTTTCTCAGCATCTATATTGTCCCCCAACTCGGTACTTTTAAAAGGCTGACATCCTTGAAGCAGTTCAATAATAAATTTATTAAGCCTATTCTTACAGTTCTAAAATGTATTTAGAACACTGATTTCATTTAGAGATGAATAGGGTCTCTGTGTATGCTAGCACTTGGTACAGGTAGTCCTCAACTTACAACAGTTCATTTAGTGATCGTTTGAAGTCACTAGATACTAGATACTAGATACTAGATACTAGATAAATAGAATTTTAATTACTTATTTATTGGAAATAATTTTATTCACCCCCTTTTTATATTTATACTCAGGCTTGTTTAATATTTTTAATATTTTTAATATGTTTTTAGTGTTTATGTGATTTGTGTTTTTATAATGCCTGTAAGCCGCCCTGGGTCCTTCGGGAGAAGGGCGGGATAGAAATAAAAATTATTATTATTATTATTATAATTCCAGTCAGTGATTCTATCAGATTGCTTCCACTGCTATCCAATCGCCCAGTAGGTATTGTCTCTCAAATTTAAAATCTCTGTTATTTGGATAAGATGTACAGTTGATGATAATCAGCAGAACTGTATTGATGGACTATATTGGTCTTGGATGCCAGCATTATAATATAAAAGAATAAATTGAGGAAACTCAGTAGATTTGGTCTTAAGAAAACTATCAGTTGTGGAAGAAATGTCAAGCTTCTTCCTTTATCTGGTTTGAACTCAAATGAAACTACCCAGACATGCAACATAGCACAATAAACAGAAGCCATCAAAAACAGATAATTTCCTGGCATCAAAATAAGAGTGCAACCCCCTTTAATAACCACTAGCACCTATTTCTTCCAACTTTTCCATTGATACGTTTCATAGTTGTTACTAAGGTATTCAGTATTCCAGCACTAAGAAACCCTAGCTTCCAAAGTATTTACCCCTATGGATAATTGGGGCAATGCCACAGCTACTTAGGGTTGCAGATAGGCAGAAAAACAACTATATATAGTCATTGCAGAAGACACCATATATAGTCACATAGCGATATAATTTTATTAAATAATTTTTTACAAGGTTTAAAAGGTAAACACAAAGCAACATAAAGGTTAGAACAGAGGATCTTTTTAAAAAGTGTCAAAGCAACAAAAACTGAAAACTGAAAAAACAGGTAGTTCAAAAAGAAACTTTCCAATCTTCATAGCAATTATACATATATTTGTTTGTTGGTTTGTTTGTTTAATGTGTTTGTCGCTCATCTCGCCTAGAGATTTATTACTGGAATCCTGACAGCCACTAAATGTGCCTCACTAACCCAAATTGGCTCAGGGCACTCAGTTCCCCATCCTACTCAGTCACTTTATTTGCATATTCTCCTTCAGCAAGCTTTTATGAGTATCAGGGACACCAAGTGAGAAAGAAGAAGCCTCTCATATCTAAGCTTTGAAAATATTAATATATTCTTCCAACAGAATTCCAAACAAAGCCAATTGGAAAAACTGCTTTTATGCTTAATGTATGATGCACGATGGAGAGGGGTGGTGTAGCCTGTCTTGTTTATAGCAGTTCTGCCTAAATGTCCAGATTGCCAAAGATGTGCCCAAAATTGTTTGTGTCTTTTCCCCTCTCCACTTCCCCCCTCCTGGATTCCTTCTGAGACTGTTTAGATTCAAGTAAGCTTCCTCTTTTGCAGTTGCTTTTTTCCCTCATGGAGAGAATTGTTTTTCTTGCAAGGTTGTGAACATTCTTGAAAGTGTGAAAACACCTTATTCTCATGGCCTTTTTGTAAAAGAGGGCTACTTTACAGTTGGTGTGGTGAGAAAGGTGAAAGCTTGTACACAGCTCCCTCTGGCAGTTGCCTTCTACCTTCTGTAACTATGCTGAGGAAAACACTAGAAGGGAGACATTAAAGAAATCCGTGGAGCAGGTACTGTGCAAAAAGAAGTAGGAAAGGGTTACTGGAAGAAAGAAAGGACAACAACAGAGACCAAAGTCCTGGAGAATGAAAGTTGTGAGTTACTCTAGAACTATTCTTGTGCAAACAGAGCTGTGAAAATTATACACATGAATATAAATTCACATATTATAAGGGATGTTATATCACAAGAGTACATACAAGACTATAGGTTTGTTAGAGGAGGAGGAGGGGGAGGAGGAAGAGGGGAAGGAGGAGGAGGAGGAGGAGGAAGAGGAGGAGGAGGTTTTTGTCATACAACATATCAAGCCGCCCTATCTTCCCACACACCATCCTGCTAATTTGGATCCAAACAAACTGCTCTCACTTTCTTACCATCCTATAAAATACTAATCAACTATTTGTATGGGTTTGGGTAACCACAAGAAAATTCTATGGGTTCTAGAAGTTTCCAATGCCCTGGAATTTTTTCTATCATTCCAGAAAAAGGTAATGGCAAACTACTTAACATTTAACCACTTTCATATTTTTGCTAAGCAAATTATGATTGTTTCCTTGATGAGTCAATGAGAAAGTAGGGATAGAAAACTTCCAAGTTACTCACTTCCCCTCCTGCTGCCATTAGAATTGAAAAACACACCAGAACCAGCTTTACTCCCTTTTCTCCAGATTGGCGAGAGTTATCTGCTTCTTGATTTCTTTCTGCAATCTGTGTTTTTCTCCTTCTCTCTTGCCCTCAGGGTTCATCTGATTCATCCTTATAGTACTCTTATAGTAAAAGCCTCCTCAAGTAGAAATAAAAGTATTAATTTAAGGCAAAAAGGTATGCCAGCTAGGAAGTTTCTCTTACCTTGGAAAGCTTAGAGTTAAGATACATCCTTCAAAAAAATTTACAGAAACAAAATTCATTTGCTGCCTCATTATGGCCATGAAATGGGAATGGGGGGGTACAGGCAGGGAGTGTATTTCCACTCTAGTTTGCTCTTAGTCAGACCCCACTTGAAATATTGCATCAGTTCTGCAGTTTGAAAAAAAAACATTGGTAAACCAGAGCTAGTTCAGAGAAGAGTACCAAAAACGGTGAAAGAGCTGGAAACCAAGTCCGACAAGGGACAATTACAATGAGAACATGGAACATAAGAAGCACGGACATGAGAAAGCTCAGCCCAGGAAAAGATGAAATAAAACAACTACAGGTAGTCCGTGATGCAGATCCATAATTGGGATCAGAATTTCTGTGGCTAAAGTGGTTCTTAAGTGAGTTGCATACAATTTTATGACCTTTTCTGTGTCAGTTGTTAAGCAAATCATTGCAGTTGTTAAGTTAATCACATGGTCATTTGGTGAATCTGGCTTCTCCTATTGATTTTCCTTCTCAGAAGCCTGTTGAGAAGGTTGCAAATGGTGATCACAGGATCTTGAGATGAAGCAGTCTTCATCAATATATGCTGGTTGCCAAGTGCCTGGATTTTAATCACATGACCATGGAGATACTGCAACAGTCATAAGTATGAGGACAAATTATAAATCACTTTTTCCAGTGCTTTTGTAACTTTGAACTGTCAGTCACCACTAAACAAATGTTTGTAAGTAAAAGACTACCTGTACGCTTAATGTCAATGAACTGAAATGAAGTATATTGAAATTTCATGCAGTAGGGATCTGCATAGATCTAAAATATTTTAAAGATATTGTCTACATATAATCATCTCCAGTACTACAGGATGGAATTATGTCAGAACTAAAGTCATTATTAAATTGGAAGGCTACGGGAGCTGATAGAATATCTTCAGAAATATGACATGCAACAAAAGGAGAATCAATTCTAATCAAACTATATCAGCAAATTTGGAAAACAATACAATTCCAATTTGCCCAACAGATTGCAAGAGGTCAATCTACATGTCAGCAGCAAAGAGGGGAGACTTAATACAAGGATATTGTGCTATATATCACATAATATCCTAATTTCACGTGCTGACAAACTAATCCTTACAAATATTCGAAGCAGATTAGAGCCCTATATGGAAATCTCAAACTGGTTTTAGAAAAGCTAAATCAGAAACAAGGGAGATTATTGCAGATGTACCATAGATAATCAAGAAAGCCAGAGATCAGTGTGTGTTTCATTGACTGTAGAAAGGCCTTTGTTATGTTAACCATGTTAAGCATGGAATGTCCAGGAGAAAAGGGAAATCTGAAACATCTCACTGTTGTAATGTGAAACCTATATCCAGAAAGCAACAATCTGGAAAAAAAATGGTCAGACTGGCTCCAAGTCACAAAGGATTGAGACAAGACTGTATACTGTCTCTTTATTTACTCAACTGATACGCTGATTATATATTAAGTGAGACTGGACTGTATGAAGATGAGTATAGTTTTAAAACTGGAAAAAAGGAAACATCAATAACCTGCACTGCCCTGATGACATTACTCTGGTCATTTAATGAAAATTTACTGGATAGTCTAATAATGAAAATGATGAAAAAATGGGAATATTATTATATAGAAGGAAGAGCAAGCTAATGCTGACAGGCATAGCAGCAATCTTTACCAACTATCAATGAAATGGCAGAAAACTTGTGTTTTTTATGATAAATTATGACCAGTAAAGAAACCAGCAGTCAATAAATATGGCTCAAACTAACACTTGGACATGTAGCAATGAAGGCCAAGGGAAAGATATTCAAATACTTGATGTCTCTATATCTATAAAAAAATCAGAATTGTACAGACAATGGTCTTCTCTGGTACATTCTAGGGAAACAAAAATTGAACTCTGAAGAAGCAAGTTGGAAAGAATATTGATGCTTCTGAACTTGGAGAAAACTGGAGAAAACTCTGGAGAGTATAATGGATAGCAAGAAAACAAATAGATCATTGAACTAAACAACCCATAGTTGTTAAAATACTCAAATTATCTTGAACACAATGTGTCAAGACACACATCCCCTGAAAAGTTCATCATGTTTGGAAAGGTGAAAAGAAAGGGAAAACGGTAACCAGCAATAAGGTGGATATACTTAATTACTGTTACAATGAGTGCAATATGGGATACCGTAAGGGAAAATTTGATTATAGATCATCCTGGAGAATCTATCTAGAGTGTCAGTTCACACTGACTAGATGGCACTTAATTAATCAACAGGTATGATATATGTTAAAATGAACGAAACTGCTTTCCCTCGGAATCAGATGACAGATAATGTTGTACAAACAGATTTTTTCCCAGCCCACTGAATTTTTACTCCTCTTCACCCCAAACACTCATATTCATCTCTAAATAAGCTGCTGACACAGGAAGGGGGAATTTATTCCAACTTTGCAGAGTTTAAGTGTTTCACAGGTTTACAGAGGTCATATATTTGTTCCTCATTGTATTTTAATATTCTGTGTTTTAACAACATGAATGGAATTTAGATGATTATAGTGGATGTTTTATATTGCAGATTTTACTTTAAAAATGTTTTTTTCAAAAGAAAATAGAAGCACACTACGTTATCAGCAAATCCAATTACTCTCCTCTTTCTTGTCTTTCATAGCATATAGCCTCATTCATTAGCCTATTTAAATTGATTTTTTCCCTGTTTAATGAGCTAATGACACAAGGGCAAGGATATTTTAATGCTAAATTAGTAACACAATAATTTAGAATGTAAGTATAATAATAATTATACATCTTTATGTCTTCAATTTACGGAGTAAATCTAGGCAAATCACATAGTCTCAATGCTATCTGATCAACATAGTGATCTCAAATATATTTCAATTAAATGTTGATATTTTAAAAAAGAGTTTTAATTTTGTAGTTCCAGACATATGAAGCAACACGACTGCATATTTAGAACCTTGACTAGGAAGAAATCAAAGCCACATTGTGAGAAATCAAGAGATGAGTTTGGGATGATGCATCAAAACTGTTGCTCACTGCATACAATGGAAAAGTGGAAAATAACCTTCAAATGGGCATTCCCTAAAATCCTAAATCAAATAAATCACTGTATCCTATTAATGCATTGTATGTTTCAATAGTGAAAGCGTAAATTATTTCTGCCAACTGAACTAATTCCATAATATATGATATGTAACATTATTTACCTACTCTGCATTTATAATCTATTTTTAATAGTCTATTAATGTCATAGTTAAGAATTGCTCTCAGCACATCCAGTAAAATTATTTCATTTTATATGAAGAACACCATAGCATACCACATGTATTCCTTGACACTCTTTTCATTTCAAAAATGTTTTTCCATGAACCAAAATTAAAATCATCAGATGAGGAAGGAGAATGTGTGCCTCTGCAAAATAGAAGAATGAGAAAGTCTGCATATTCAGCAGTGAATAAAATAGAGTGCTATAACTGCCATGAATTCATGACTTCTTGGTTGAAAACATGTATGCATGTCTTTACTGGAAATGCAAGGTAAGACCTATTTTGATGTATGTATTGGATAGAAAAGAACCTACAGTATTATGATTTCTGCTATATGTCAATGCCTTAATGTTAAGCCAAAAATATTTTACATTAATGCTATATGTAAGTAGATATTATTTCATTCCATCTTTCTACCCATAAGAAACTCAAGATGAGTAACAATATAAAATAAAGAACTACAAGCCAATAGAATCATACCACCACAAAATCTAGCAGGAGATGACATTTTTAACTTCTTTCTTAAAAGAAGTAAGGTTAGGCCTAACTCATACAGCAGATGTATGTCCAGACATATGTAAAAATATTCATAAGTTGTATACCCTTTAACTATACAAAAATATTCTATGTTCCTACATCCCTGAAACTGCTACCTTAGTATTACAGCTACATTTTGAGATCAAAATTGCCATTTCAAGGGCAAAATATTTAGTCTGGGAGAGATTGAGAAATCATTCAGAACCACATTCATCTCAAACACAATTGGCAATTCCATGCCAAACTGGATTGCAAAAAAACCACTTTTCATAGGACAGAAATTTTGCTCTTTTCAGTTCCAAAGGAAACTGCATTCTGAGAAGTGATGCCAAAACTTTTTCCATTAAGTCAGGCAGCTCTATGCTAAACCAGAAATAAATCTCTGACAGGTATTGCTACAATCTGAATGAATATATGAATTAATACATTATTTATATATGCACTTTCAAGTTAGTACCAAAACCATGAAATAACAAACAATGCAATCCAAGAATGGATCCTGTCATGGTGATGTTTAGAATTATGATGAATAAGCACTAATAAGCACTCATGCAACCCATTCCTCCAATGAACTGAGGTTTAGCCCAATAGTATGTAACTGAGGATACTATGATATTTTGGC
This sequence comes from Pareas carinatus, assembly GCA_032468095.1. Classification (NCBI taxonomy): domain Eukaryota; kingdom Metazoa; phylum Chordata; class Lepidosauria; order Squamata; family Pareidae; genus Pareas; species Pareas carinatus. The sequence goes on along the minus strand of JANHFO010006066.1, from coordinate 68,019 downwards.
ATAAATTGAACTCAGTGTAAATTTGGTTGATGTCAGGCATGGATGCAAAATAGCACTTATTCCATGAGTAACTCATACATCTTAAAATATGTTGATTAGGTGTGCAACAAAGCACATGCTGTATATTTTTGTGGACAGACATGAGGTCAGACTGTCCAGTCGAAATGTTTATTCATATAATGCACATATGCCATCATCATCATTCCTTACCTCATATGACCAGACGCACTGAGTACCACCAAATCGCCGAACACATCTGCCCACTTCCACGTCCTCATGGGTCGTGTACATCTCTTGAAGACATTCACCTATATGTGGCACCATCCTTCTGAGAACCTCACGACTGAAGATCATCCCAGGTCCTCCCATGCAGAAGTTTTCTCCTGGTTCAAGACCCAATTTTCCAAGTTCTTCTGTATTTCCTAGTCCTGTCTGTCCCAAATAAAGAGGTTTGCTACTATTCAGCGACCGAAGGAACTCCTCCAATTTTTCACCTAAAAGAAAAAAACATCAAAATGTATTATTTACAGCACAAATGTATCTTTTACATAGAAAATAATATATTTGCCTTTTAAAGTGCTCTCTGTACAATGGATTTTACTCTCAGGCAATGGGAATTAAATTGCATCGTATTGTGTAATGAAAATCAATTTTTTGTTAGTAGTATCACAGTCTGCTGAGGCCAACAGTATACAAACCCTTCTTTCATAAGCAAGTTTCATAAACATGTGTCTTAAAAGCATCTTAGATAACAATCTTTTTAGTCTTTGCAAGTATTTCTCTCTTTTCATGCAAACACATTTACATAAAATTTAGCAAATATTTTTATTTGGATAAATTCAGAAGCTGAGTGGTTTAACACTGTTCCCTAAGCAAGATTCAGAAAAATCAATTTTTTACTGATTAGTATGGAAACCCCATATTTTGCTGTAGGCAGGCACAGAACACTGTATTCTTCAGAGAAATCTTGCCTAATTCCAGAGAAATGTGTACAAGTTCAATTCCTTTAGATTCTTACTAAATTTAAAAATACGCATTTCAAAGACAAAGAAAAATGCCTGTAATGTTTTGTCTTTGAAAAGAATTATATATTTGCAGGCAAAGGATAACATAATGCTTCATATTATTCCTCTAAAGTACTATGATTGGAGATACTAGACAAAGCTTTGTCTATGATTTGAAAGAAGACATATCAATCACTTAGCTCTATTTCCCTTCCATCCTGTCATTTTAAGAAGAAATCATAACATACAGTAGGAAAGCAGATAGTCTTTGTAGTTCTGCAATCCAAAACCCACTAACCTACAAAAGGTTTAGGGTCCTAATCAAATCCTAATCAAATTTTTATCATTCCACAGGGATTCCACTTCATTTCAGCTATGCTTTGATCAAAATGTAAAGAGCACACTGTATTACTTCGTGAAAAAATGATTTACATTCAATTATTTTAGTGAATGTCATGCAAGTATCCAGAAGACCTGAGATGTATTTATACCATAGATGCAGTAAGGGCTGTTTGATTAATTACAAGAGAAAATGATTTAGTTGTCTAGCTATCGAGTTTACATTCTTGTCCAAAGTGCACCTTTCTGAGAACTACAGAATCCTATATATTTACTCCAGGTAAGTAGATATAAAATTGTATTACAATTTTAGTGAGACACACTTAGTTAAAAAGCTAACTTAGTTGGAATTATAGTTTTCAAAGCAGCCTTATGAACTGAGACCTTTGATATATATTACTGATAACCCTTTAAAATTCTGGAGAGCTGTCAATTCAGTTTATCTTGCAATTTAAAGACTATACCAGCTAAGAGCTGATATTAAAACATTTGAAATCAAAAGAAAATAAAACTCACAACATCTGGAAATTTGCTATTTCAGAAACTATAAACCAGACTTCTACAACTTAACCCAGCTGCCTCCACATGTGTACAATGCAATGCCCAACAATGGAGATGATGGAAACATTAGTTGAAAACATTTAGGGACACCACCAGACTGAAAAGGACTTCTACAAACTTTCTTTCTAATTTCACTTCAGTTTATTTATGCTGAATTGTAGTTGGTTAGGAACAGAAAGAGCCGTTTAACAATTTATTATACTATTTCTGCAATGGTCATAGTACTATGGGCTCCAGATTTTATAAAGCAGTATAAAAGAATACTAAATAAAGTTTTGAAAGATACTTTGTAAATTACTTTGTATGTTACATTAATAGTGTTTGCATATGGTACATTACACAAATACCAGTCTAGTTTATTTTACAGCACTTCTCACTTTCCAAATCTAACTAAAGGATTATATCATTTCTTATTACATATTCTACCCCATGCTTTATTCTCGGTTATCATCAATTTGAGATCTTATATTCAATGCCTCGCCTTGCCTATTCCCTCTCTCCACCCCACAACTTCCTCTGTGCACCTCAACTTTTTAAAAATGTTTCTGAAAAAATAATTTAAATTAAAAGCATTACTAGACTTTACTTTTCCTGCTTTTATTGCCTTAAAGGTACATAGTGAAATTTTATAATATCAACAACGTGCTAAAAGTTTGGGGATGGGGAATAACTTCAAAGTAGTACTGGGTACAACCAATAGTAGGCTGTGTTTAAATATAGTTCTTATAGAATACCCTAACTGTTATCAATGGCACATTACTGCCCCTTATATCCAGGTTTTGCAATAACCTGAAATCCATTAATATGTTGGCATGGCTATTGCTATTCTTCCATTAGATGATTCTGGACAAGGAGTGTATTCAGGGAACCACCAAGAGTTGAGCTCAAATCACAGAAGTCTTTTTGTAAAGGTGTACTTTTTGCAGTTTGCTTGAGTCAGTTTCGACAGGCAGATAACAAGGGACCAGTGAGTCCAAAACAGAGGCTTTCTTTGCTTTCTCAGCCTTAGCAAATGTTAATTTTGGTACATTTTGGAAGCATGGACGTTACAGATGCTGCACTGCCAGTTTTCTCATCTACAAAAGACAGATTTTAAAAAAGTCCTGCCCTTCATCTACCAACCTCCAGCCTGGTTCAGATCACACCACTGTGCCCTCTGCAAACGGTCAATCCCTCTCATTTCTCTTTTGCACAAGACAAAGTCACACTAACGGAACTCGGATTCTCACCTTTGATGTAGACATCGTCGTCCGCCCGCATGAACCACTCGTAGGTGTCCAGGTAATGGTCGTACATGTACTTCAGCATCATGAAGGATTTCTTCTGCGGCGGGTACGAGTCGTCCACGCCGGGCAAAGCCACAACTGGCAGGGGCTGCTCTCCCTTTAGGCCGGGAGGAGGCAGCGAGCCCTCGCTAGAGAAGAACTCCACCCGGCCGGAGATGGAGCGCGCCCAGGTACGCTGCGCCGCCAGCGCTCGGCTGCTCAGGTACTTCTGGGCGGTCATTACCCCGACGTAAAGGAAGTGCCGGGTTTTGGCACAGCCCGGGGTGCCCGCGTAGTCTCCGCTGCCGTTGTGGCTGCTGCCGTGGCGGCCGGCGCCGCCTTCTTCCTCCTCGTCCTCCTCCGGGGGGTCTCTTCCAGCAACTGCAGCCGGGAGGCTCGGCGCCGTCCCTTCTGCTGCGGGCGGCGCCGGGGGCGGCTGTTGCTCCCTCGGCTTCTCCCACAGCCTCTGTCTGCCGCTCGTGCCCCGCAAGCCTCCCGCCGTCACCGTCGGCTCCTCGGGTCGCGGCTGCCTCTTTCCTCCGGGCAGAGCAGCCACGCGGCCATAGAAAGCGCAGAGGTTATTGGTGCCGCCGCCGCCGCCGCCGGCGCCGCCGCCTCCACTTAGGGAGCCGCCGTGGCCGCCGCGCCTTTTCCTCTCGCTCAGCTCGACCACCTTAGGGGCGATGAGCCAGGAGGCGACCGTGAACCCCAAGACCAGCCCCAGAACGACACTCAGCCAGGGGCGCCGGGACCGCGCGGCCATGGTGGTAGCCACAGGATGGGGCGGCGGCGAGAGAGAGAGGGTTCCGTCCCGCGAGGAGACGCCCACCGAGCTGCGGGTCTCGCCGCCGCCTTCTTTCCCTCCGCCTCTTTCTCGTCACGCTTCCACAGCCCGAGACCGCCTTAGCGAGTCCCCGAGGCGTGGTCGCTTCCCACCGCAGCAGAGGCGCCGCCGGCGGCGACACAAGCTTCGGGCTGTTGCTCTGAGTGGAAGTTCTCCCCGCGGGCAGCGGGATTAGCGGAGCAGCTCCCGCAGCGTCCAAGAAAGGCGCCCGCCCGCCCCTCGGACTCCGCGGGCAGCTCCTTATCAGCGCCGCTGCCGCGCTGGTTGATTCGCGCCCCTCCCACCACTTTGCCTCCTCCGAGCAAGAGCGGCAGAGCGAAAGAGCGGCCGCGGCCGTCGTCGCTCTTAACCGGGGCTCCGCTCGCTGCTCATCCCGCTACTTCAGGGCCGCCGAGCGCGGCTTCCTAGCGCCGCGCTCCGGACAGAGCTGCACTAACAGCACCGTCGATGCAAGGATGGCAAATAGTCGACTCCGCCTAAACGGCCCCCGGAAGGAAGATTTCCATCCCTCGCGTCTTCTTCAAGGAGATCCCCATAGTTCCTGCGAGTTTCGTGGGCGCGCGTCCCTTAAGACCTGTTCTCACACTTTCCCCTTCGCTTGGTATCAGCGGCCAGTTCTGGTCCCCATGAGATAAAAAGAGGATGTTGAAAATCTAGAAAAAGTGCAGGGACGAGTAACAAAGATGATTAACGGGCTAGAGGCTAAAGTATTGGATGGTGGGTTGTGGGAACTGGGTATGCCTAGTCTAAGAAAGAGGACTGCGGGAGTGACACGATAGCACTCTTCCAGCACTTGAGAGACTGTCACAGCGAAGAAAGCCTCAACCTATTCTCCAAAACACCTGAGTGCAAGACAAGAAGTAAGAGGCAGAAAATTATGAAAAAGAGATCCAACCTAGATTTAAGGAAAAAAATCCTGACAGAACAATTAATCAGTGGAAAAGGTTGTCTCCAGAAGCTGTGGGTGTTCCATTACTGGAGGTTTTCAAGAAGAGGCTGGGCAACTCTTTGTTTGGAATAATGTAGGGTCTCCTGCTTGAGCTGGGGGTTAGACTAGACGATCTCCAAGGTCCCTTCCAACCTGCTATTCTACGTTCTGTGTCTTGGTTCCTCAAAATCACGCGTTAGGGTGTGAGGGGATCTTTTAAGTTCTCTTCCAAAACAGTGATGTGCAGGATGCAGAACTGTATTCTAATGGAATGTAGGCATGTGAGGCAAGTCTGGTGGGAAGTAGAAAAAAATACTTAATTTCCTTCTCAGTAACAGGAAAAGTAAAAGAGTGCGGGAAAGTTACACACACACACACTAACCCTTTGAGGTTGTCTAGGTCAGAAAACAGGCTCCACAAATGAAAATCAAGATCAGCTATCAGAATCTGGCAAGTTTGATTGGTTATTCTTCCTAACCCCCTTACACCCCCGTTAAATAGGGAGGAATTAGCTTAATCTTCCTCCTAATACTCTCTTTTCCCAGGACTTAAGTGAGACTTTTTCCCATTTGATTTTTGTATCAGTTTCTGAATATTGGAATTCTGTAGTAAGGCCTTCTCCATGGGACTCTTCCTCAGGTTTCACTAAAAATGCCCTTCCCTCCTGAAGCCAATAGAGCAATCTGATTTCAAAGCTCAATTGTTGTTATTTAGGCTTGTAGCCAAAGGTTGTAATGTTTTTATTGGGAAGGCTGGCGTCCCCGGCTTTCAATTTTTCACCTATGCTATGCGAAAACTATCTGGCAATAACAGTACTACAGGTTTGGCCTTTGTCAGAATTCACTCTGACAAATTAGGAAAGATGAGAGAGGGGTCTTCTTCAAATTTCCATTGTTGTGGATGTCTTCACGGTCTGGAGACATGAAGGCCTTAAAAAAAGCCAGCTTTCTAATGACTTTTGCCGCCTCTCCCAACCTTTCCAATCCATCCCAGTTAGAAGATGTGTCAGGCCCAGACAGAGCATGATATTTATTTACCTGCCAGGAAACCAAAGCTTTGAAGAAGTTGTTATGGTATTTTCATCTGTCTCTTCGTTCAGCCTGAAAATTAGTTGCTGGAATTGTAAACATTGATTGACCAGATTCAAGGACCTGATAGGCATAGGGAAACAAACTTTCTCCTTCCTACTTCATTGCAGAGTCCTAAATTGAAATCTGGGTCTAGTGCTCTTTTAAAAGTACATTAAGCCCAAGTTTAGAAATAGCCTCAATCTGATTGGCACATTGAGGATTTACACAATGAAGGGGACAAGGAGAACGTTCATTCACCTCACCCATCTCCTGAGTTAACATCCAACCCAGCGGCACAGGAATATTGTGCCATGAAGCAATGGAGAGAAGCTCTCTCCTACTTTCCCACATATGTTAACTGCTCTTCAGACTGGTCAATATCTCTGTGTCAGGATCAACTACAACCATGGCTTATGAAGGGGAATAGCTTGATGAAAAACAGACATTTATACCATAAAAGGCACAATTGCCAGGGACTAACCGTGAGGAATATGGTCTCAGCCTAAATGAATGTTTCTCATGTTGGCTGTGGAATTCTGAGAGTTGAAGTCCAGGAATCTTAAAAGTTGCCAAAGTTGAGAACCACTGACCTAAACTGTTCAATAATGTCACAATGATCCCATTCCTAGGATCATCAACAAAAAGATCGATGAAGCATATCCGATTGTACCTATAGAATAGCTGTGGTGGCTTATTGCCTGCTTAAAAGGAAAATCAATATTTGAAAACTGAAGAAGCTAAGGCTTACTTACAGCTGCCTTCAGTATGAATCAGAGATGAGACAAAGACAATATCATGACTTGATGATAAGTTGGCCAGCCTTAAAAAAAAAAAAAATAGGTTGCTGGGGTTTGTTTGTGCTGTTGGGCTATTGTTAGGTGCTAGTGAGAAAAGACTGAAAAGCTACCAGAAAGTATAAAGGCAGGAATAGCTCTAACAAAATATGGATGGAGGATTACTGGAAACAGCAAAACCAAACAAAAGGTCTGACTTGGAAACTAGAATATTAGAATTGTCTATTAATTGGCACATTCAAATGATAACCCCAATAATGGGAAACTTAATATTGATTTTATGCTGCTTTTACTGTCAAGGCGTCCCATAGATTTTCTTTGGTCCAGGTTTTAAAAGAGGGCTAGGAAGGTCAAGTTCAAATATCCCATTTATAACACGTTAAAGTTTATTTATATTTTTATCCCGCCCTTCTCCCCGAAGGGACCCAGGGACCGGTGTACAGCCATTTAAAAACAACAATAAACAACAACAATAGCAAAACATACAAGACAGAATTTAAAAATAATTTAAAAATATAAATAGTTAATGTGGCCAAAAATTTAAAAACTGGAATATAGAACCAATTTGTACTGGATCAGAAATTTAAATATATAAAATTTTCATTTTACACACAGAGAGGGGTGCAAATCAGGCCAAAACGGCCTGGGTGAAGAGATACATTTTAATGGCATGGTGGAAAGCACACAGATCTGAGATGGTATGAATTTCTGGGGGGAGATCATTTCAGAGGGTGGGGGCTCTCACAGAGAGTGCACAGGTCGGTGGCAGAATGCAGTCCTGTAAATAACTGAGTCCTAAGACATGGAGTGCCTTAAGGATCATAACAAGCACCTTGAAGCACACCCGGAAGCCCACCGGCAACCAGTGCAGCTTGCGCAGCAGGGGAGCCACATGGGCCCTACCACTGGCCCCCATAATCCCCCATATTCAGTACAAGCTGGAACTTCTGGATGCAACCCAAGGGGAAACCCATGTAGAGAGCATTACAGTAGTCCAGGCGGGCCGTGACGAGTGCCTGAGTGACCGTCCACATGGCATCACGATCTAGAAAGGGGCGCAACTGGCGAACCAGGCGAACCAGTCGAACCTGATAAAAAAAACCCTGGTGAAGGCTGCCACATGATCTACCAGAGACAGCCATGAATCCAGAAGGACACCCAAGTTGCGAACCCTTTCCCTGGGGGCCAGGGACTCGCCCCCAATAGCCAGCGATGGAAGGAGCTGGCTATATCGCGACACCGGCAGCCACAGCCACTCGATCTTGGAGGGATTGAGCCTGAGTCTGTTGCGTCCCATTCAGATCCACATGGTGTCCAGGCACTGCATTCACTGCATATTCCAAATCAGTTTTTTCCTTTAAAATGTGTAGAAACATCAGTCAATATCCATGTCTTGAGTTCACAGTTCACTGGATAAACAA
>JANHFO010006066.1:31461-52108 GCA_032468095.1 Pareas carinatus | reverse complement strand
AATAGGACCAGGATAGAGGAGCAACCCCTATCCCGGGCCCTCCAGAGATCATCCACCAACGCGACCAATGCCGTCTCAATGCTGTACCCAGGCCTGAAGCCGGACTGGAGTGGATCCAAATAAGTGCAGTTAACAAACTGCACTTTTTCCGGAAATCTGATGGAGTTTGCAGAATGGAGCTATTACATGCAACTAGAAGACAGCTGTCAAGATACATTGTGTCCCAATTTGTAGGAAAATTTATTGTACAGTAAATGATATGAAGATATCCACAATAGAGACCTATGTTTTGGGGGAGTGAAAATCTCATTTCCCAGAAACAGATTTGGAAAGATTCCACTTACAATTGTAAAGATGATAAACTGGAAGCAGCTGTTTTTAATATTTAGAATCAGTCAATCCTATTTGATCCTGCATAGATCAGAAACAATAGTTGTAGTGAACTTAGGAGAGTTTAAAAGTTGCATATAGACTTTCTGTGAGTTAAATACAATAATAGATTGTTAACAAGGCTTTGAAGTTTAGCTTTGATGTTAGTACTCAAAGAGTATCTACTTAAGTTCTAGAATAAATAATAACAAATACCACTGAGTGACTGATAATATATTTCTTTATTTGTGAATATTTTAATAAGTAATTTTGGAAATATAGAAATAGAATTTCATAAATTGTAGACCTGTTTTGCAATAATTATTGTTGCTGAAATATATTTATCAGATTTCAACCAGAAGAGACATTTTTTGTATATGTTGAATATTTTATCCTATGCAATTATTTTTCTTTGTCTCAGTTTTTGTTTTGCATTATTTCCCTGTATTTTGACTTTAGAAATAAATAAAAATATATATAAGGAAAAATAAATTTGGAATGGGGAAAAGGTTAAATATTTTTTGCTTAGTCATTCAGTTCTATAACTTACACAAGCCATCAACACAACCCTGATCTAGTTATTGAACATCTGAGTTTGTTAGTTGTCCTGGTTTTGGTAACATTCAGTTTGATCAAGAGATGTCAAAAGCTTAAAAGGAAGCGCAGGTCAGAATTCAATCCAGGCAGTCTAAAATCTACCATTCCAACCATGCTGTGATTTTGCTGACAATTCAATATAAAACCAAAAATATTTTACTCATGTCTCTACTAAATGTAGAATTGGCCTTACAGGTGAAACTCGAAGAATTAGAATATCGTGCAACTGAGGAGTTGAAACTAATATATGAGATAGACTCATTACATGCAAAGCGAGATAGTTCAAGCCTTGCTTTGTAATATTTTTGATGATTATAGCTTACAGCTCATGAAAACACCAAATTCACAATCACAGAAAAGTAGAATATTGTGAAAATGTTCAATATTCTAGGCTCAAAGTGTCCCACTCTAATCAGCAAAGGGTTCCTGAATGTTTAAATGGCCTCTCAGTCTGGTTCAGTAGGAATCATAATCATGGGAAAGACTGCTGACCTGACAGTTGTGCAGAAAACTATCATTGACACCCTCCATAAGGAGAGAAAGTCTCAAAAAGTAATTGCAAAGGAAGTTGGATGTTCCCAAAGTGCTGTATCAAAGCACATTAATAGAAAGTTATGTGGAGGGAAAAAAGTGGAAGAAAAAGGTGCACAAGCAGCAGGGATGACCGCAGCCTGGAGAGGATTGTCAAGAAAAGGCCATTCAAAAGTGTTGGGGACTTTCACAAGGAGTGGACTGAAGCTGGAGACAGTGCATCAAGAGCCACCACACACAGATCCTGGACATGGGCTTCAAATGTCGTATTCCTCTTGTCAAGCCGCTCTTGAACAACAAACAATGTCAGAAGTGTCTTACCTGGGCTAAAGAAAAAAAGAACCGGTCTGTTGCTCAGTGGTCCAAAATCCTCTTTTCTGATGAGAGCAATTTTTTGCCAAGAGTAAGATGAGAGATATGAGACTGAACAATGCAGAAGAGCTGAAGGCCGCTATTGAAGCATCCTGGTCTTTCATAACACCTCAGCAGTGCCACAAACTGATAGCATCCATGCCACGCCGCGTTGAGGCAGCAATTGCTGCAAAAGGGGCTCAAATCAAGTACTGAGAACATATGCATGCTTATACTTTTCAGAGGTCCAATATTGTTCTATGTACAATCCTTGTTTTATTGATTTCATGTAATATCTAATTTTCTGAGAATCTGAATTTGGGGTTTTCATGAGCTGTAAGACATAATCCTCAAAATTATGACAGATCAAGGCTTGAACTATCTCGCTTTGCATGTAATGAGTCTATCTCATATATTAGTTTCACCTTTTAAGTCACATTACTGAAATAAATGAACTTTTGCATGATATTCTAATTTTTTGAGTTTCACCTGTATTTGTGAGCAACAGATAGAAATCCTTTTCAAGTCATCTCTCTTGCCTGACTATCAGAATGTTGCAAGGAGACAGTCTGGACATGCTTATATGGTGCAATATGTTAAGATTTAGTATGTACATTGATTGATATTTAGATCACTATTCAGCAATAAAGAATGATGTTATTGAAGGCAATTATTGTGGATAAATAGAAATTTGAGACAGAACATCCAGTCTGGTCAAATCATGAAGCCCTTCACTTAGTATGCACTTAGTTGGAAGTTTAAAAAATCCACAATAGATTTATTTTCAGGTGAAGTCCACTTGTGTCTTGTTCCAGTTGAGCTCAGTTCCTGGTGACTTTATGGACATGCCCATGTAATTTTTTGGGCAAAAACATGGAAGTGGTTGGCCACTTCTACTCCCTCTCTAACAGAGAATCCCAAAATTTCTATGCTGGAATTGCTACATTTAAGTTATATGCAAGAACAAAATGTGAGGAATCCACAAATGAACGTCTGTATAAAAATGACAGCTCTGTTTCAATTCTGACATTGAACTTTGTCATTGAAAAAAATTCTTGGCAGAGGTTTTTTTTAAATTACATATGGATTTTTTTTTGTACCTAGCTAAAAGTAAAAAAAAAAGCACAAAACAAACCATATAACTGGGATTAGCTGAATCTTAAATGTAAAATAAGAAACCCAAGCAAGGGATAACTGAGCAGATCTGAGCTATCTAGTCTAATTCACTGTTTAGTGCAAGAATTGGAGAAGTAGAGAATATGTAACTGTTCTTGCTTGAAGACTGCCAGAGAGGAGAGTCCAATGAACCTGAGGCTCTTATAAAATAAAACTATTAATGCAAATTTGCTAAAAACATTTATACAAATTTTTAGCAATATACCCAAATTTTCCTTCCCTGCCTGTTTTTTGAAGGTTTACACAGTGGGATACCATTTGAATTGACTATATGGGACAATAGAAGACTAAGGAAGTATTAGCAGCTATCATACTAATTATAGTAGAAGTTTTTAGAGGAGACATCATTGCTAATGTTATATGTAGCTTCAATTCTTGTAGTAATCTTAAATTGAAAAGGAATTGTTTTATCAATTTAGTAATCTTTCTGGAAAAAAATATATTTACCAATGTTCTTTTTACAGATCACAACTGATATAAAAGTGATATAAATGAGTCCTAAAATTATAGGAGACTTAAATAATATTGAGCCTATTTCCTGCTCTTAGTTTTCCCTAGTTTAGTTTTTAGCTTCCCAATTTATTTCCCTTGGAATAGCTGCCTTCAGCCCTGCTTTTTGAATATCTTATTTTATAAACCAACCTGGCATATATACACACTCCAGATGTATTGAAACCATATCTTTCAGAACTCTCTGCCAGTTTTGACCTTGCTAGATGCAACTTCAATACATCTGAAGGCTACTAAAGTAGAAAAGGCTGACAAAAACTATTAGAATGGTAGTGCTCGTTTTATTCATCATTGTGTGTCTGCCTTTGATTTTAACTTCTTATTGCAAAAACTGTTTTCCCATTTTTTGTCACTGAACGTTGTCAAGGAATTATCAAAAATGTTTATTTTAGTTAATCATTAGAAATGGCAACAACTTTGTCATAAATCCATATCATCTAGTTCTGATGTACCCCATTAACAAATAAACAGGACACTTTAAAGTGAGCTCAGTGACAATGTCTGAAAATTCATTAGCAAAATATTATCTTGATATTTTATTATTATAGCTAATGCATTTACTTGAGCTGATCTCGTCTTCCCCACCGGGTCTTGCGTGACCTTCTATAAACTTGCTGTAAAGATCGAGATGCCTCCAACCAAAAGAGAGCTTGTTCTTCACTTTGCAGTAAAAAAAAAAAAAATAACTTGATGTGCTAGAGTTGCGTTTGTGGATTCCTTTGGGAAGCAGTAGCTGTCATGCAATCCAAGAGATGCCCAAATTCAGACTCCATCAGATCAGATCCCCAAAGGATGATAAACATAACAAGGTTTGAAGGATTTTTATATAAGGAGAAGAGTAATGGCTTTAAAAAGTGGGGAGAGGAGCAGGAGAACTGCCTATCCTGGCTGCACTCTAGAAATATCCATTTTATTCTGAGGTTCTTCAGAGTATTAAAGGGCATATGTTTTTTTTAAAGTATAATGATAAATCCTCAACAATTTGAAAGTGCTGCCAAGTAGTGAGAGGACATTATCATGCCCCATGGTTTAATTCAAAATTAAGCATGAAATATTAAACTCAGAAGGCAACTTGCAAATACCACAATGTGACAACTAAATCAGATCATATTCAATCAGTCTTCCAAAAGCTTTGTTTTCCTAGACAAAATCTCAGCCTTCTCTCCATTTTGCTCAATTAAAGTATTGACTGATCTTCTGCTGTGTAATTAAAAGGACAATTGCCTTTGCCTTCCATCCTTTCAGCATGTTCTTTATGTTTATTAAAGATGTATATGTTGGATCCTGAACTGAAATAGACCTTTATAGGATTTAAAGTGTCTCGGTATAAAATGGAATTCATTTCCCACCCTAAAGTAAAGAGATGTGGACATGGACCAAAATGAACTTAGAAAAAATGAGAAACTGAGAAAAATCAACTTTGACAGATTGACCCATCTCTTTCTGAATTATTCTACACACTGAAGACACTGATTTGTTCCTTTGTAATGTAACTATGAAAGTTGAGAATTCAGCCTGCAGAGAGATGTCATCTTTATTTGCTTTCTCTGAATAAGAAATTTGAAGATGCCAAGATATAGAATGAGACAGTTGCCATTTGGTTTTCCTTTCAGTTGCCAGATGTAACCTAGGAAGAGAGTTAAATTCAATGAAGCGGAAATTTCCCATCTCTTTCTGGTTGAACATTCATTTCTCCCCTGAACCTTGATAAAACAGTATAACAGAACTATTAAAATAAATAAGTTTTTTTTCTATAGTTTTCCATCCTGGTTTACCTCAGAATTTTAAAGATGCTGTTGTTTTCATGCGATCGTGTATGTTCGTTAGGTTTTTAGATATGGGGTTCTATTACAGTTTTTAAATTTATATATAGGAGCTGTACAGAATTTTCAAAAAATTAAAATGAATCAATTCAACACAGTCTAAATAAAATATCAAATAATGGTGCAGTCAGAAATTGAGACACGAAAGCTTGGTCTACAGGAGCACAGACTGATGCTCATTCTTCCTTGAGTTTGATTGCTACTGACTCTAATCGATTCTATAATCATTGTTTTTCCAGAATATTGACAAGTCTCTTGTGGTCTCATTCATTTTTGGATGAATTTCATCTGACACACAGCAAATTCAGCATGCAGATTCATGAATTATGAAATGCAATGCAGCAAATTATTACAGATTCATGACCTTCACACGATCACAGGGAGTTTGATGAAACAGTTCACCATTTCAAAAGAAATGTGAGAATAAAACATGACATTCTGACAGGAAAAAACTAAATTGCAGGATGTTATCTTGTGCTTTTTTTAAAAAAAATAATGCTTTCCAGAATACAATCTTCCTGATCACACTAAACTGCAATTTGTTTGACTATAGTTTGTTGCTTAAACCACAATGGTTAGCGAACACTGATATTTTCTGAAGCACATTCACTCTCAGGAGTGAAATCAATGCAAAGTCTATCTTCTTGGTTAGTGTTCTAACCCTTGATCATTTGAATTGCCTCAGTTTTTGATCAGCATATTCACATTTGTCTTCTAATCAAACATCTGGTCAGATGTTTATGCACACTTTCCTTTGAGTACCCAAATAAATGAGGTGAACAATGTAAAATAGTTTTGCATGACCAATTAAAATATTCACATATGTATGACTACAGATGTTACTTCTTAATTACCATTAATTACTTTCTTTATGGTCTCTCAAGTATGTTTTCCCAGCTGCACTGCAGGGGGCTTAACCATTATCAGTTTTCTGTCTAAATAAAAGGCAAAGGAATGTAGGAAAGCTTTGCAATAGAAAATACCAGAAGTGACCTTTGGTGGGTAGAACTCTGTTCATTACATGTTAATGACTTGTGCCATTAAAAACGTGTGAAAAAGTCTGTACGTTTCTGTTCTTCATCTATTCTTCAGGAATAAAGGAGAATCATTCTCTGGTAGTTGTAAAGTTTTAAATATGGACTACTGAATATTTCTCAGAAACTCCTATCCATCGATTTCCCTTGGCTGCTTAGCACTGTGCTTCTTTGCGTATATTCCTAAATATTACTTTTCTCTCTCACACTTCCTCTTCTAAAAGAATCACCTTTGAACAGAGCATCTGTTCCGTCTATGGATGTATAACAAATTGTCTTAATTTCTTCATTCTAAAAAGAAAATTAAAGAAAAATAATCAATTGGATCTCTGATCAGTCTTCACTCATATCTCTATTTAATGATTTAGCCTTTAAGTAGATTTTCCAAACAATGCTTTTTTTTCTTGTTCCTTGTCAGCATAACTCCAAATGAATCCACAGTCTGATATCTGGGAAAAGTTCTAATCAAATTATTTTAAAAAAGTTTTAATTGCTCTATTATATTGTCAACATTAGTTCTCTTTTATAATCCAAATAAACTATTGAAAAGTATGCCAAGTAATAATAAGTATGGCAGGTGTTATTTATAATAATAATTAGTTTCTGCTGCTGGTCTAGTAGTATTTTATTCCATAGTTCTCATAATTCTTGAAAGAAATGCTTTTGAGAGTCCTTTTTCTATAGATTTAAACTGTATCATGGGATATACTGAGATTTTGTTTTTATTCCCCAGAACACACGTCATCTACTATGCACAAAATGTAGCATTAAAACCTGAAACTATTAACATTAAAACTTGAAAATTGGTTAGCCATGTTTTGGTATTACACTTTAGTATTAAAGATTTTGGGGGGAGGGACATGTTAGCTCCACTATAGCTAAACACTTTTTTAAAAAAATGCAAAGCCATAAATTAACATCACTAAATTTTTCTTGGGAGTTTATGTTTATTGGATCAAATACTATAGATAACTTAACTACTTTTGCTCAAACCTGTGCTTGAGATTGTTAGAACAATTAATCAGTGGAATGACTTGCCTCCAGAAGTTGTGAATGCTCCAACACCTCAAGTTTTTAAGAAGAGATTGGACATCTATTTGTCTGAAATAATATAGGATCTGCTGCTTGAACAGGGGGTTGAACTAGAAGACCTTCAAGATCCCTTCCAACTATTTTATACTGTTATTCTGATGAATGCTAACTGGCTGAACATTCTCAGTTTTTTTCTACAATCACAGGAAGTTGGGCCAAGAAATTATTTGGCTTTGTTTCCCGAAGGGGATTCAAGTGGAAATGGAATATTTGAAAAAGTCATGGGCATTTTTCCTCCAGGTGTAGAAGGCCTTTTCAAAATTATTTTTGAAGGTTGCCTAGTCTTGTTGGTAGTGTGTTAATATTAACACATTGCCTCTTGTAGGAAAAGCACAAAACAGGTAGAGGTTATTGTTTCTGTGTGACCAGGGATGCTGGCAGTGCACTGCCCTCACATGGATTTTATCACAATTTGTGACACCAATTTTTGCTTCATTTTAAATAACCACATCATTGGAACTGATAAACCTTGATCAACATGAAAGAGGGAATACGTTATGAATCTCATGTATGATGTTCAAGATCTAATAGCATTATGAGGATAATACAGCTTAATCTGAAATTTAAGGAGTTGAATTGGATTTGGTAGTTTGGTTATTATTAAAAAAATTATATGTTTCTCTGTATTTAAATTTTTGAAATGGTTATAAGTTTAGGAAATTTGATATTTGAAAACAACTGTAAAAATACATTACGAAAGGCATATGATACAGTATGTTACAACAAAGTTTCCAAATGCCATTTGAATTCTTTGCTTTCTTCAAAATAAATATGTTGACATTATAGGAAATGACATACCAATTTTTGAATATTTTGTAGAAGGAATACATATGCATCAGAATTGTAGCAGATTTACATATAGTCACTGATATATAGGCTTAACATTTGAGGCATTTTGCCCTTGCTTATTTTAGGAACATATGCATTTAAAAGACTAAATTGTTTATATTTTTTCTGTTTTATCCTTCCTACATATAGTAGAACTATTGCAACCTAATTTCCCTTATATCCTATATTCTCAGGAACAGATCTGAAATGTTTTACTTTCTATTTTACTTTCTGTTTTCTTTACAATGTGTGTACCTCTCCTATAATAAGTGAAAATATGCTTTAGCTCCATCAGTATCTCTGCTTGAAACCTGGATTTTTAATTTATCCTTCTGTGATTCTTAAATATCATATGCCAGTTGTTTTCCATGAAAATAACCTCAATGGAGCTAGCAGTGCATAAGCTGCTGTACATTCAATGGGCAGAAGCAATTCTTTATAGCATAGGTAATCAAGATTTTAGTAGTTTTTTAGAATTTATATTGACCTTTTACTTATACTGTATTTTATTTGGTTTTTAGCTTTTTCGGGAGGAGGGCGGTATATATACATTTACTTTTATACCATTTGTTTACCTTCTTTGAACACGTTCTTTATCACTTTGGTTTCAATTCTGTCAATCATCGACTTTTCTGTACTATTGGTCCCAATCAGGGCTCTCCATCTTTTATAAACAGTTGCGTGATTTTGGACCTTACGAGACCAAAGTTGAAAAATCCACACCTAACATTTGAACATAAACATTTAGAGTTGTATTAGGGATTCCAATATACCTGCAATTAGGCTATAGGGGTAGATGGTAAAAGAAGCCAATTAACCGGTTTTTTATATATAGATGGTTTGAATTGTTAGAAGGAAGTTCTGGGTTCAAATACAGATGAGGTGGAATAAAAAAAGAAATAGAACAAGTTGCATGGAGAGTTTATTTAACAGCATAACGTTCAGTATAGCTATCTAAAGGTGGGCTGCCCAATAAGGATGCTGAAGGTAGTAACATTAGACTTCGTTTGTGCATATGTGTTAATTAAGGTGGTTTTGCTCTGGAAACTTGTGAAGTCCAACAAGCAATGTCATCTGTCCCACCTTGTGATTGTTGTGTTGATCTTTTCTAGACGTGGACTCTTATGAGGGGTCTGACATTGGAGATATGGTGTCAGGGTACAGTATTGTCATTAGGAGATTTCCATACCTATAAAGGCATATTGCTTTGTGATCGATTTGCCAGTATCTTCTGGCTTCTTAGGGAGACACATTTAATTTCAGCCTACATAGGATGAAAAGGTTTTAAGTGGTTTTTATAACATTGTAGGTGGATCAAGAGAGTTTTTGCTTTCTTATAGTACAATCTCATAACTTTTAATAATATTTTATTTCAGTTGTGTATTGTTTTGTGTATTTCTGCTTTCCAATTTTCAGGTGCTGTTCTGATAAAATCCACCTATGCAGTATGTTAAGGAATTTTAAAGTAAATGCGAACCAAACCTATGAGATGTAAACTTGCCTTCTTTTTTTGATCTCATGAAAATTAATATTAAAAATATAGACACATTTAGTTACAATTTCCAAAGTGTTGGAAAATTGTCATGATCCCGGAAAAATAAAGTTATTAAAATGGTTTGCTTAAAATTTAAACAACCAAAATGGTATGTATGGAGTTTTTGAATATGTGCCTGTCTTTCCTAATACAAAATTTTGGTGCTGAATGAAATTGATGGGCATGTAAAAAAGATAAAAAGAAAGTCTTTCTGCATTTAGTAAATACAGTAAATAGTTTTAGGATTCATGGATGACAAGATATATCAATGAACACAAACCTAGTTGGCTCCAGTTGGGTTGGAGGAAAGATCATAGTTCTTATTCTTTCAGTAATCATCAGCCAAGATAATAAAGAAACTTACAAGTGTCAACAAAAGAAATCTTTATTCCCCTTGCAGAGGGAAATAATAGGTTTCTTATTTTCAGGTTTTGCATGTGAAACCAAATGGGTCCTGTCTAAGGCCCATGATTATGCCCTTTGCTAAATTTTTATAAATATATTTTAGGATCTGTGTGTGTGTTTCAGCAAGCATTGCGGGCCCAATTGGCAAAAGAAAGTTCAGGACCATATTGATTGAAAACATGCGGAAGAAGCCTTCATCCTGCAGTGGATAGACAATGGCTAAAATGACAGAGAACTAGAAATTATTTATTAAATTTTACATGGAGCTGCCCTGGAAAAGCATTCTGGTGCAAAATGCAAAGGTATGAGTAATGATATGTGCTCCTAGATGTTACACCTCTGCTCTGTGAACTGCATTGGTTGCCGGTTTGCTTCCAGGTTTAATTCAAGTTGCTGGTTTTGATCTTTAAAGTCCATGTATTATCAGACTGGGTCATTTAGGTACCTCTTCTCTTCAGTTATATCAACCTATCTTCTCAGGTCCAGCAGAAGGATATGTTACAGGTCCTTTCTGCTGAAATCCTTCATCTGATGAGATCCATGAGGCAGGTCTTTTCTGCTGTGGTACAGGGTGGGCCCTGTGGAATATCTTTCCATCTGAGGTAAAGTGGGCCAGAAACTACTGACATTTACGAAGCTCCTCAAATAATTTTTTTTTTAGCAGGATTGGGGATCTCAGAAAAATGGATAGACAGCAAAATGATTATATTGCATGAAGGACACTGGTTCATTCCCCTGCAGCTGAATGCCCACTAACTAACTATGCTGCTCACAATTGTGAGATGGACAGCTATATAAATCTGATAAATAAATACATACACACATAAATATATACATACATATTAAATAAAGCATAACTGGCATCTGTTGAATTTACCACAAGTACTTGGATTCACAGAACATAGTAAGCTTTAATCCATGGTTTATTTTAAAAAAATGTGTACCAGATGATAGATGGGCATTTTTGCAGTATAGTTTCGATTCCAAAGTACTTCTAAAGACAATTTGTAATATATGTTAACACTGATTCATTAACCAACGTTTTTCCTCAAATGCAAACTTAAAGCCAAAACAAAATTTGTTGATTTTAGATTGCCTGCTGTAGGAGATTTTATAGATCGTTGGTTAAGGGCAAATTAGTAAATTGGACTCAGATCAAGTTTGTTTCATTTCGCTCCTTCTGAAATCATGGGAATTAAATTAAAGCAATGCTGACTTATTTAATTCATCTCAATACTAGTAACAATTTAGCCAAAGAAATGTAAAAGAAAAAAGGAAAGTATTGTGCAGTAAACTTTAATAGCTGGGATTTGGTTCATCAGATCAACATGATGCAGGCTACTACAGTAGCCATCACAATACCAGCTAGCAATATAAGGAGCATGATAAGACAGTGTCTAGACCGTTTTCCTTCTCTTTCCTTCTTTTTCAACAAGGTATCATATCCTGGAGTGTAAACATCTTCCATCCAGTACTGTAAATCATTTGGATTTTCCTACAAAAAAATTAATTTGAGTTTTCTTATGCATGGACCACAACTGGATATAATTGAGCTACCATTGCATACTTGGTGATAAATTACAACTCCCTTTCTAATACATATGGTAACTAGATTTAACCATGGGCATAAAATCAGACTGTCTCCTGCCTCACGTTTCAGATGGAGGGTGGAAAGCCTTTTGATATTTGTATCCTACCCTGTTTGGATAACCTATGTTTGACTTTTCGTATCCATGAACAGCATAACCTACGCTGCAATACTTTCAGTGGTGATCCTCTCTTTTTCCATATGTATCCCTTTTAATTTCTGTCTTCATTAAATAGATTAATGCAGCAATTGAACTGATTTTTGTTTAAAAAAGAATGAAAGAAATCGCACTGAATTTTGATGGTATTACCTTGAGGGGGATGGACCTCCGCAGGGAGGAAAGGATCAATTGATATCACATGTACTTTGTATGCACATGCATTTCATGATACAACTGACATGGGTAAAGAATTTGTATCCTTTGCACAATGACATCTTAACTTAATTATGTAATCATGGCTTTTACTAGCTGCATATGGTGGGGACTGCAAAAATGACAGAAGAGCTGAGGAAGTGGCAGGGAATCAATCAAACATGGATTGCTAATCCTGTGTTAGATGAACAAGTATATTCATCAGATATACGGATGATGTTACTTGGTTGACTAATGAATCATCTGCCAACAAAAAACCAGCTCAGAGAGCGCATTCTCATCTCTTGGAATGTTTTATCCATACAAAAGAGGCATAGGACGGATATTCCATTAATTTCTTATTGATTTGTAAAATACTGAAACACCGAAACGCCTAGTCTTGGTTTAGGTGCTCCCACGTGAGTTATAATTAAAACAAAAGAATTAAACACATTGCATTGGTTTGATTTTTTTTGCTTCATATAGAGAAGCCATATCTTTAGAAAGAATTCTTCCTCCTTCCCTTTTTCTTGTTTTTCTTTTTTAATGGTACAAGAAATTAAGATCTAAAAAAAATTAAATCTTGAAAAAAAATATAAACGGTTTGGCTTTTGAAAAGCCTTTTACTTTTCCAAGGCTCAAAACATTTTAAAAACAAATAAAACAAATTTTTCTAAGGAAAAAAAATCATAGGAAATTATTTGGTTCACCATTATATCTAGAAAAAGCACACAATTTCCTTTTCCTGCTTGATGACATCAGTGTAGAACAAAGCTACATGTCTGTTGATTCCATTTCAGGAAATCTGGTAATATAGTGGATTCCCAAATGGTTTCAAAAACTGCATCAGTTTTGGTAGCATTTGAAAAAAGTGGGGGGAAATATTACGCTATTGTTTCAATTCATTTTTACCTCCACATTCTTACATACAAGCATTACATTCTTAAAGCAGATCATTTTCATTAGATTATAATGTGTGAGACAATAGAAGGGGAAATTATCACACAACGGTAGTCAAAAATGTATTCAATGACACAAAGCAGTATGTGTGGTTTGATTTCCATTTGTTTAGATTTAATTAATATCAAAATTGATATGATTTATTTTTTTCTTCCATTCAATCATGTCTGATTCTTGGAGTCTCCTGAAAAAATCCCTGGAGGATTCCTGGCAAGGTTTTTCAGGACTGGTTTGTCATTGCGTCCAACCTAGGACTGAGAATGTGAGTGACCCAAGGTCACCCAGCTGGCTTTGTACCTAAAGTGGGACTAGAACTCACAGTCTCCCAGTTTCCAGCCAGATGCCTTAACCACTACACCAAACTGGTTCTAAATGTAAACAAAAGGAAAAGAAACAAATAACAGGGCTTTCTGCTTTTAAACATTTACTTTAAGCACTGCTGTAACTAAATACTAAATAAACTGTCAAGGAGTTAGTAGTAATGCTATATTTTCAGATTGCTAATGATGAAGACCACTGTCTTGTCAACAGACCCTTGCTTCCTGACATCGTACAAAGCCATGTTGAGAAATACTATCCATTCTCTTTGACAGATCGTTTGATGTGAAAGATAGGCCACCTTGTCTAACCTTGTGACCTCCAGAAGGACAAATGCATAGTATATCCTATTCCCAAGCCTATCATTTTACTTTTAGCTTCTCTTTTGTTCGCAATTCTCAGTTGCATTAAATCCCATATTATTATTTCTGTAGTAGTGAGAATTGTACCTTTAGGTAGTAAGGCAGGCTAGAGTTGGAATGCCTATCATAATCTTGGACTGTCCATGATGGGTATTTTCTCCTTTTCTCCCAACCATCATCTGGGAGGGCCCCATCATAGAGAGGGTTGCTTTTGATGGTTGATTTCAAAGTGACAGGGGTAACATGCTTTCCAAGAGCTTTGTCAATCATTGCTGAATGAAGCGGGGCCAGTTGCCAAACAGGCTGTTCCTGGATGTTTTTCTTTTCTCTCTAGAAAACACACACAATAAAAGAGGGCCATTATTCAGCTCCCTAAAGATCAACCTTATGCTCAGAATGTAGTCTGAGAGAAATTACTTCAGAAAAATGATGAGTCAGTGCTACTGAAAAGATACTGTTGAGAAAAGAAGTATCACTGTTTTCTCCTTGTATTTGGGTCAAATTATTGGTCAAAAATGAACGACTCTTTAATAAGGGGGAAATTTTGTGTATGATAAAACAACCCCTCAGGATATTCAGATTAAAACTGGCATGAAGACATGAAACAGAACAAATACTTCTAAGCACCAATCAGCAGCTGTGTCTGAAGTAGATATTTTAAGGGGTACTCCACAAAACATATTAGCAGGACAGAGTTCCCATCATTTTGCAGTGCTTGGGTAGCCACCCTCCCAGTGAAGTCAATATGGCTGCACAAATGGTTTGAGGAACTACCTGGGTCTATCAATATTTATTTAACAGGAGAAATTCCCCAAATTCACTGAATCATTGGTATCTGCCTGCAATGACCTAGTCTGGGATGAAGGGCAAATGTGAAACTGAATGTTTTAGCCCTGTAATCAGGGACCATGTGGTGCCATTCTTCACAAATGAGTCATCAATATTTATATAAGTCATACATAGTTTGATGCATGATAGACTATCAAGTGTCTCCATGGCTCCATGATGATGATGTCTCTTTGAACTAGCTTTTTTCCTAAACAAAAAAGTCCTAAGCACCATTCCTCAGTGGACCTACTCATAGTCCCCAGGTATTTTAGTAACCCTTTCTGCAATTTTTCTCTCATCCCAAATTGAACTAAGCCTAGGGAGATCTACTCTGAATCCCCTCACTAATTGTTGTCCTGTAAGAAGGAGACTTGAGAGACAATCTTCTTAGTATTGGCAGCCAAATAATGGAATGCCAATGCATTTATCCCAGGAGATCAGATTGGCTTTATTTCAATGCCAAGTGAAGCAGACTGTACTAAATCTTTTACATCTCAATGATAGTGGTTCAAGCTGTATTTATAATGGTCAAGTCAGTGCAACTAGTCTCTACAATTTTCTTGGTACTGTTTTTGGAAGTGGTTTGCCATTGCCTTCTCCTAAGGCTAAGAGAAAGTGGCTGGCCCAAAGTCACCCACTTGGCTATGTGTTTAAGGAAGGACTAGAACTCAGTCTCACAGTTTCTAGTCTGATGGTCTAACCGCTATACCAAACGGGCATCCCCAATATTTATTTGAATATTTATCTATTTATTAAACAAATTTTATAGCTGCACTTCTCACAAAAAACAATTCTGCTCCCTCCTCCTGCATTCTCTGTAATTTTAGAATAA
Source organism: Pareas carinatus (assembly GCA_032468095.1). Taxonomy (NCBI): domain Eukaryota; kingdom Metazoa; phylum Chordata; class Lepidosauria; order Squamata; family Pareidae; genus Pareas; species Pareas carinatus. The sequence continues at coordinate 36,618 of JANHFO010006066.1, read as the reverse complement.
TAAGTATTTATAGGCAAAGTATTCTGATAAATGATAACTATTTTTTTAAGATTTATATCCTGCATTTCATCCAAAAGCTGTGTGCACATAACATTCCCAGCCTCACTAATAATACTGACCTGTCTTATCACTCATTTATTAATTGGATTGGAGCCGCCTTGAGTCCATACAAATATGAAAAATATAGATAAATTTGCCTTTTTTTAGCCGCTTAAGACCGCATATAAAATGTCTCCTTTTATTATTTTTGCCATATCAACAATCCCATGAGGTTGGTGGTGCTGACAAACAGTTTGATTGGCTAAGATAGAACTAGAACACGGGATTCCCTTTTTCTAGTTCCATTTCTTTTGTTGAGGTACAGTTGTCCATATTTGGTATGGTATTTCAAATACAGTTGCACCATGTATTTGCATAAAGCCAATGCAATAGCACAATTTTGCCCAGTAAAACAAGGATGTTATCACTTCTTGGAGAACTTTGCCATTTTTTATCTCAAACATCTGCACAGCATTTGTTCTGAGAAATCTTTAATTATTTTTACATGTAAATGTGCATTGGAGTAATTTCAACTATGATTCAGGGCCTAAGGTTATAAACAATAACTCTTTTCTTGGCATACTTACATTTAAAATGTGGGAAATTGATTTGGCCAAAACATTCAAAGGTCTTTGGAAAGTCTATAATTAAGAATAAACTTATTCCAAACCAATCACTATATCTTAGTATAATATTAACAATGTTTTTATATTATTAGCCCTTCAACATCCAAGTGATATTTATGTAAGAATAGTCAGATAAGATGAAATACTTGTGTGCATATGGTTTTGCATAGCACTTGAAGAAAACTTAGCTAACTTTAGCATTATTTCTGAATTTTTTTATTTTACCCTCTGATATCTGATAGATAAAAAATACATTGGGTAAAGACATTTTAGTTTGAAATAGAAGTTGCTTAACAGGTTGATAAATTCTTTACTTCCACCTCTATAGAGAATAGACTAAACCTCTACATGAAGAACAAATAAGCATACGTGAATATATTAATCTGAATGAAGTGTTTGTGACATCTCAACAGCCTCACATATGCAGTTTATGTAAGGCACTGAGTTCTAAGAAGCAACTTTTTTTCCAAAAAAAAGTTCATAGACATAAATTCTAGCTTACCCTCAAGATTTAATGAGCCCCAGGACCTGAGTCATTATTCATGTCCTTTTCTATACAAAACATGCTGGTACTAATGAATTCTTAACCTCATTTGTCCTAAAACCAACATATTGTTCATCCTTGATTGTTTGTCCTACATATGGCATACAACATGTTTAATACTAAAACTTGCAATATTATTATTTTTATTTTTAATAGCAAAAAAAAAGATTTTTAAATAATTTAAAATAGGGGAGGCAAAGACAAGATGCCAACATATTTAAGTGGAAAGTTTCACTTCATATACGTACTTGAGGATCTTCCATTGTAAGAAAATGCTTAAGTTGCTTTTGATGGCTCTTAACACATAGCAGGAAATCTTGTTCATCTGCTTTATGTACAGAATCCAGCAGTGTAGGGCAAGAACTGAATAACAAAAGATCTCAATGGTGGATGCAAATCTGAGCATTATGGGTTTAGGACACACACAGAGAAGTTTTTAAAAGCATGATTCTTCCCCTGGGTTCAGGATTCACACAATTCAAGTAAGACAGCTAAACAATGCCTTCACCGTAAAACCCTCTGCTTTGACACTTTTCTTCCCTATCTTCTTTCTGCTACTAATTTAAAATACTTCTTCACCCAAAACAATAACCCTGTCAGAGTGAAAATGGAAGAGAAAAAGAAGAGCTGATTATTATTTTGCAGCAACTAAGGAACAGAACAGTTCCTCACTTTTACTTGTTTCCTTTAAATATAAAATGTTGCGTGACATTATTGCCTTGCATATATTCTCTTACTGAACTCTTGTTGAAAGCACAAAAGCAATGGTGGACAAAAGCAGCATGCACAATACTTGCTAAAAGATATAGAACTGCTTGGAAACTCTGCTTCCGTGACTACAGTGCTTCAGTATGTCAAATTATAATCAAGTCTGGAACTTAAACTAATTACCTGTGAATAGACTCGATTGTGCCACTTCTGTTTTTCAGGAAAAGGTGCTTCTGGAAAATTTGCCAACCAGGTTTGTAAAAAGGCTGATGTTTTTGCTAAGGACTTCACTTCTAGCTGAAGGAATTTATCAGGGTTGTTGTTATTCGGCAATGCAGAGAAATCCATCTTTCTCTCTTACCTTTTAGTGTAACCGAGTTACTCTTCTCAACAGCTAGTTTTGCTTTCAATAATTAATTAAGTGAACAAAGATAGGGCTTTTCTAGTACTTGAAATTGTAACTGGCCTTCTTGGATACTAAGCAAGCTCATTTCCTAATGCCTGCACAAATTGTAGAGAAACCATAATGGGGCCCATCAAATGTGGTTATCGGTACCTGTGTGGATGAATTAAATCTACAGCAGCAGTATCCTTCTACAGAATTTTAGGGTTTAAAGGTTTAAGACAAATAAACTCAGCCAGGGAAAGATGAATTTTCTGTAGCAAACAGGAGAGAACAGCTTTGATTTGCAGTATAATTTTGATGCAATCCAGATTGCAAACTGACATGGCATATGACCTTTCTATAAAATGAAACTAAATAGCTCTCAAATTTGAATTCCTTATTAGAACTAATATGGTTTTGGAAGAGGAGGAGGAGTCATAGACAAATTCACTGCACCATCTAATTAAATAGAACAACACACTGTCAGCTTCTACTGGAAAAATACAGTTTTAACATTTATATGATTATATTATATAACAGACATTCGGTGACCTTTTTCATGTCGCTTCAACATATTCTTGAAGATGACCAGTCATCTTTCCTTTCCCATGATTTTTCTAAGCATCAGACAGATCATTGGGTTGCAACATAGGGCACACAACAGATGATTTTTTTAAAATAATTATATTCACTACTTTGAGCTTTTCTTTCATATGGAGTTAACTTTTGGGTGGCTAACTGCTATTTCACAGTCATTCTAGGAGTTGAAGCCCACAAGCCTTAAATGGACCAAGATTGGAGATGTCTGATCTACAGTCCTTTCGTCAACTGCACCAACCGTGATATCAACATGTCTCCCTGTGACTTTTTTCTGCCACCACAATGCCTTCATTTTATTCCATGTCATGAACAAGAATGGATCAAGACAACCTTAACTGTACTCACAATGCATGATATTTTCTCTATTAAGCTGACAGCATCCAACAATAATTGCAATGTGAATAAAATTTGCAACATTTTGGCCATCCAATAAATCAGAATTGAAGTTGGGAGATGGGATCAATGAAGTGTTTATTTTTATTTATTTATTTATTTATTTATTTTATTTATACCCCGCCCTTCTCCCGAAGGACTCAGGGTGGCTTACAGGCAGTTAAAAAACACAGAACACATGAACACTAAAACATATTAAAAGATATTAAATAAAGCCTGAAATTTAAACATTAAAAAGGGGAGCAGTAAAATTATTTCCAACCAGATTAAAAATTAAACACAGGAGGACATGGCGCGGCTATTCCAAGCCTGCTTGATGGAACAAGTGGGTCTTCAAGGCACAGCGGAAGGTCCGAAAGTCAGTGATCGATCGTATAGCAGGGGGGAGGTGCATGAAATGGGAAGAGGTTTTCATTGTTCAGTAATGCCCTTTTATAATCAACCGTCTGCTGAACACCTGCTTAATGAATCATTAGTCTCACCTGAAGTTGAATTCTTGTTAATTAGAACTTTGTTGTCTAAAATGTAGCTTTGCTCCTATACTTTCATTGGGGTGTATTCATTTTTGCAACATGGTCGTGAATGAATTTGTGCAAACTACCAAATCTTGTTTGCAATCACTGGTCTGCATTTGTGGGAGTATTTTGTAGCATAGCATCCGATAGGAAATGTTGATTCAGAAAGTAAAGGCTTTCTGACAGATCTTTTGGAGTGTACTCATTTATGCTGAACATTGTATATATTACACATATATAAAATATTATATGTAATATATAAAAATGTATTAGGATTGTCAAGTGTGTGTGTGTGTGTGTGTGTGTGTGTGTGTGTATAAAAAAGAAACAATACAGGAATGATAAAAATAAGAAGAATCCAGTAATGTGGGGCTCTTTCTCCTTGCACATTTCTGCATGGTTTTGTTGTTTATATTTTGGGTTAATTTTAAACTATAACTCTGAAGAAAACAGTATATCTTCTTCGTCCTATCACTTGGCAATATGAGCATACTATAATTGATTTTCCTAAATTTTCCCATCTAAATGACTTGTACTTCCATCTGCATAGTGTTGACTTATTTGTTCCCAACAGCTATCTACTGCATGACAGTAGCATTTCATCCTGAAATTTTAAGACAAATGCAAAATGCATTAGCTTTCTAGAGCAGAAAAGCAATATATTATGATTGTTCTAAATGATTTCACACAAAAATTCTATGACATTATAATCAGAGATGTAAAGAAAGAATCAAAGATTGCATTTTAAGAAGTGTACTATTCAATTATAGTAATTAATAATTAAGAAGATAAGCAAAAAGAAAGCTGGGAGAAAATAAAAACAAAATGGTAAATTTTATCAGCAGTATTAGAGCAAAACCGCTTAGAGAGTGCAGTAAAGCAGTTAAGCGGTATATAAGTCTAAATAATAAAATTACAAATAAAATATCTCATGGCTAAAATGAGACGAATAGCAAATTAAATTCCTATACTCTACCTTCACTAGTCACAAAATAGTTAATAATTGAATACGCAACAAAAAAACCTATATTCTACAGTATAGACTTTTCATTAAAGATCAGAGATCGGCTTTAAAATCACATTCACGTTATTTTTCCAGCTATTCTGTCAGTCTTTATCTGGATTTCCTTAAATTTATGGTTTATATCCGAATTAACACAATTAACTTTCTTTTCCAAATCCTCCAGCTTATCAGCCATAAGTTGAAGCACTAAGTTAATGTCATCTGTTATCTGGTCACGTTTTTGATCCATAGCCTTTTTAATTACCAATATTTCTTCCTGGATAGACTCTTGTACTGTCTGTTTAACTGTATCTGTTACTATATCTTTTATAAGTTTCTGCAAA
>JANHFO010006065.1:28495-41621 GCA_032468095.1 Pareas carinatus | reverse complement strand
GTAATCATCTGTCTTTTCTTTACTTGGATTTTTTTTCCTTTACCTTTTGTGTACCCATTTCATCTATTTTTTGTGATATTTTAGTAAAATTAGCTTTCTGTAAATCCATAAATCCATCCATGAATGTTCTCATCATTTCGTTCATATGTTTTAATCTTTGTGTAGTCATTCTAATTTTTTTGTGACTGTCCCTCTTTATATTTTCCTTAGCAACAAGTCCTGAAGTTTCATTTCTTTCTAAATCAAAATATTATTCATTCTCACTGAAATCACCAACGCAGCTGCAATCCAAGGTCAAAGTCAGACACTTACTTTCCACTTTCACTTCAACACCAATCTTGTAATATGGAAGCAATATCTTTTAAGTTTCAATATGGATAGAAAGTCATTTCACCTCTAGACACTTTGTTTCAGTCCAAAGCTTTTTTTCTCTTTTATAATTAATCCTTTCCGTTTTTGGTCGCAATTTTTTTCCCCTCTTTCGCGTGTTAACTTTTTAAAAACTTCCTTTAAATCAGATAGCATAGTTTTTTGAGGTAGGATTTTGAAAAACTCACCCAGATGGCTAGAAGTTGTTTGCTGGCTTTTTTGCAGCTTGTTTCCAAGCTGTTTTCAGTTTTGCTTCAGGCTCATCTGCGGCTAAATGCTGCGAAGATCACAGCACAGCATGGCAGAACTTTTGAGGAGTTCCTTCCCAGTCCCAGGGTGGTCGCCACCTCCCCCAGGGCTGCTGAACATCTCCTCCCTTCTTTTTGTCTCCGAGGAAACTTTAGGTTCGGCTCCAGGCATGGAACTGAACCAATCTACCAGCTGTCAGGCAGTTCGACTCAGGAGCCTCCCGAGTCTGCTGTCTTACCGCCTTGCTGTCCACCACAAGTTCCCGGCCAGGTATACTTGGAATGCCAGGTATACCTGTGAGAAATCTATAATTCATGTTTTAAACTTGAATGAGAAGCCAGACATGGCATATATTATAAAGATCTGAACATGTGAGAAGAGTAGTGTTTGCCTTTCAGAAATGTTTAGGTACTTCAGGTGCATCCTTAATTTAGAGAGAGTTCGTGGGATGAGATTGTTATCTGGTGACTTTGAAGATGTCCAGAGGCACTGTTTCACCAATAACTGGATATGAGGTATTGTTTTGTGAGCTTGCATTTGAGGAACAAGGTAAGAGGTCATAGATAACGCTACTTTACTGACCTCTCAGACTGTACAGCTTCACCCCTACCTACTCAATCGTTTCACAAATTGGTATTAGGTTTCTTTAGATTTTCAGTTTAAGCACATTTCAGATTAAATCCCAAGGGAAGGAGAAACAGCTTGTGACATCATGGCCACCATAGTAATTACTAGCTTGTTCAAAGGGATCAAAGTCCATATCCATACAAATATCTGCATATTAGAACTGTTTTTTTGTCTCAGAGAAATCACATTGTAGGTCACAGTATTGAACAATGCATATTTCTAAAGGTTCAGAAACTTTCACCATTGTACAATGTAAATCATATTATGAAATTGTATATAATTCTTAAAAGTTTATAAATTTATAATTTAAATTATAACAGACTTTTAAAATAATTTGGGCTATAACTTATATTAAATCCCTTTTTTTTCTGTGAATATATCATAGGCTGGAGTGAAAGGGACATTAGGAAGATTAGTAGGAATTTTTGAGGTAAGTACAAATATCACCAGAGTTGATAAAACATATTTTATATGTGATTAATGTTTGGAGAAGTGTAGAGGTTCTGTCAGGTTAGAAGATAAATTTTCTCTCACTTTAACCCTCTTCAAAGTTTGAAGGAACTAGAAAAAAGTAACACTTGCAAATGTACGATAAAAGTGCTTGAAGAAATTTTATTTATATTTTAAGATACTAGTAGTATCTGAATCTCCTTAATTAAGAAGTCAAGTCATAATTGAGCTGTTGATGAGACATATTGTAAGTATCTTTTCAACTCAGTGCTAAGATTAGCATTGTTGTAATTTCATATTTCTTCAAATTAACTATAATGTTGATCACCTTTCAGAACCAAGACAGGAAACACAGAACATATGTTTACGTACTTATTGTCACAGAAGTATTGGAAGATTGGGAGGATTCTGTGAATATTGGTAAGCAAGTACATTCATTTGTCTTCCTGATTCTCTTTAAGAAAACAATAGTTGAATCTCCCTTTTTAGATTAAGGTTTATAAAATGTGAGTTAAAAATAAATACCTTATTTGGAATTTTTTTTCAGTTGTTACAGAGTTTTTTGTTGCTTATATTTTCATAAAAATAGCATGTAAATATTCACATCTTGAAAATATATGAGTTTTTCAAAACTTGAGAGTAGAGTATATAATCAGATTGTTTTTTCAGAATTAGTTGTGCATTTCTAACCTAGAATTAATCAAACACTCTTATAGTATGCTGAGCAATAGGCATGAAATACTATTCTTGTTACCTTTCTGTTCTTATTTTTTATTTGACCTTAAACTTCTAAGTATTAGGATAAAATGCATTTAAGAGTTCAGTCTCTTACAAATTCCCTCATGTTTCCAAAATGCATAGAAATGATAAAATAGTACCTAGTATATGTGCATTTTAAGGCAACAGTCTTACTTTACAATGTCCATGATTTGCGGGTGTGTGTGTGTGACTATTTCCTAACCTTAGGTTTTACTTGTTTATATACTTGAAAAACAACCACATCATTTACAATTTACAGAACTATAACAAGTTCTCAGTGTGACTCAGGTTTTTATTTTCCATTCTATTCCACAAATCCTTTTAATCATATAGTAATTTTTTACATTTGAAAAAAATAATTAGAAAATAAACACTGTTTTACTTGACTGTTAACCAAAATATTTCTTTCTCGGCTACTAATTATAATAAATTACTTAACTAAAACATTGTATGTACAATAAACTTTACAGATGATACAATAGCACTCAGTTTTTCCTATAATTGATTTTTAAGGAGGTTGATTAGTTAGTTTGCTTGTGCCAAAGTCTTTTTTGAAGGTATGTTATATCCTATATCCTTCATTCATTTAGAATGAAGTTCATAAATGTTTTAAGAACTTAGGGGATCCTTAGTACCCTAAAGATTATATACAGTAGTATATCTTTATTGTGAAATTGATTAGCTTTTTTGCAGTTTGAAAAGATAAGCCTACTTAATGAGTTCATTATTTAGTAGAAACAATCAATATATAGTTTGCTGTTGTGAAAGCACATGGAGAGGATTGTAAATACATCAGTTTGTTATAGTCTAACATTTTCCTCTCTTTATTTATCTGCAGGAAGGAAAAGGGAATGGTTTAAGATAGATGATGCCATAAAAGTTCTGCAGTATCACAAACCTGTACAGGCTTCATACTTTGAAACCTTAAGGCAAGGCTATTTGGCTAATAACGGCACTCCTGTGGTGACCACATCATTCTCGAAGGAGAGCACACTATCTGACATCAGATGACTGAAGATAACCCTATCAGAAAAGTTTGAAAAATAGACTGAAACTCGGATTTCCTTTCTTCCCCTCTTCTCGCCGCTTTCACATGTGTTCTTTGGTAAACAAGACATGTGCAGCAGCCTTTGGCAGAGCAGATGTTTGAGTGTTGCATTATAGTGCAAAGTGGGTGGTTTGGGGTTTTTTGTTTTTTGCTTTTTCTTGGATATGTATTTTGTAATACACATTTTGTGCATGAAGTGCCCCTTCCCTATTAACAGAATTTTGACAATGTGAACAGCAAGGCTATTAGTTTCATCTATGCCTTGTCTTCTAAAATGTTCTTGTATATATTATTCCAGCCATAGCCAAATCTCTTATCTTTTCAGTAAAGAAGGCTACAAATGTGAGATCAATTCTTTATGTCTTAGATTTTGTACTGTAAGGTACTGTTGAGGTCTGTGTGGTGGCCACTTGCTCCACATCTGCACATAACATTTTTAGAGGGAGAAATCTAACACTGATTTTGCAAGATTTTTTTTAAAAAAACACAAGCTGCTTCTATAAAGAGGGCTTCATAATCTTGTCTGCCTTGTTCTTCAAAGAAATTTCTTTATGACAATGCTAGTGGCTGGGCCAGTTTCATTCTCTGAATCCTATTCCCTAACCCAAACTTAATACAATGAGACTTGAAGGAGACTTGCAAAGCATCCCTGGTGCTCAATTCTTTCTATAATTTCAACCAGTGTGTCGTGTAACAATGGACAGAAGCACAAGGAATTGGTCACCATTCATTCAAAAGCTTGTAGCTTTGGAAGCTTAATGAATTCCAACTTCAGTAGATAGGAATCAGGGATTCAAAGTGAGTTTAAAAATGTGAACTGGAACATCAAGCACTAATACCTTTAATAGTGTAAAATGATTTATCTTCCTGTTGCATACTGCTGGTGTCTTTTTTTTGTCCATATGCCTTACATCTTACTGAACTGGATATTGTAATTTGTGCTAAAGCATTGGATTGTATTTTGAGTGTCACCTCATGGTGGGACAGTCACTTTATGTCCCTGAAAAGAATTCCCAGGGAAAAATTTCAAGTGTCCAGTCTCCTTTGTTTATAATATTGTATCATGGAGCACATTCAAAATTGTAGACTTAATTTCTTAAGCAGCAAAGGTACAGCTAGTTCCCAAGTAAAATTGTTTGTATGGGGATCTGTGCCATTTAATAGGACAGTTAACTTGATGAATTGATACACATCACATTTTTGTTTCTGTTGATGTTTCATACTGTCTTGATTTGCCAACAGTGTTGTCTCGTTTTTGGAAAGGGCTGTGGGAGGGGGTGGATCTGGGTAGATTTGGGAAGGGGCATTAGTTCATCCCTGGCTTGAGACAGGACCTAGTTGCTATATTTGGTGACTACATCTTTGTCACAGTATAGCCAAGATGTGAAATTAAACCTGCAGTACTCCAATTTAGTAGATAAATCCCCTTTTCCCTTATATGCTTAAAAACATTACAAATATTCTGAAATAGGCATGCAGCCTGATGAAAAGTAAATTAGTATAATTTTTTCAATGGACAGTTGCTGTAGAACCAATATTTCTTATTTTTTAATTTCCTACTTTCTGTTAATAGGATAGCATTCCTTAATATGGTATAATTGAAACTAGAAGCAATACACAGAACATGCTGAAAGGTGCAGTTGAAAAAGTGGCTTAAACTTGATCTAGAACAAATGAAAAATTATGTTACGCCACTTTATTGCCCTTCATCCTAACAAATAATAAAATTTAGTTGAACGAGCTTGACTGATGTCTTGAAGCGTACAATACAATAATAATTTATTTTACTAAGGATATCTGTGACACTATCCAGGATAGCAAACTATTGCCTCTAACTAAAGGTTTTGTGTCTCATTGAACTGATTAGGACACCAAGAACTGTTTGAAAGAGAACTGAGACTCCTGATGGAGTGACTGCAGTTTTAATATCGATAGCATGCACACTTTTTAAAAACTAACATGTTTTTACAGGGCTGTTAAACTGACACTTTAGAATAGAATATTGTTAATGATATTCTAATAGTGATTTCTTGTTTGTTTGGGTCAGGAAAAATAAATTGTGCCAAGAAAGTAGTTTAATGTGGGATGAATTGATGCTGTTTATACAACTGCACTGAGTTGCTGATGATTGCCTTCTGAACTGGAAATGGAAGATGTATCTCCTGGGGTATAAACTGTCTGGATTATTGGTAAACTTCCTTTTGTTTACTAAAACTCACTATTTCACCACCTTTAATGCACTATATTCATAGTTTTCCCAGTATCTCAGGGTACTCTGTAATAAACGAGCCAAGAAACTGTAGTAATACAACAAAAATGCATTATATCAACTCACTTTTTCATAACATTTCTAATTACACTGGAAGTTCCCACATTGCCAGAACATGCATCAAGTGACATCAGGTGTGGTAGAAGAAAGAGAATTTTCAAATACACTTCATTCTAGGCCAATTGGTCACCATATTGGACTCTAAACATCTTAACCCTTTAATGATTGCTGGATTTGTCCATTAAAAATTCAGGGTGTTTATTTACAAAACTCTTCAACTTTACATACAGAAATTAAGAATTGCTGGCAGTGACAATAAAATCATGTGAAAAGTCATTCTTTCCCTATAAAAAGGTTTAGTAATTATGTTTGGCCATCAGATATTCGGGGATTAGGCACTTCCTTCAGAAAAAAGGTGTATTACTTAGCTGTGGGTTTTATTTTTATATATACATTTCTGGTCCTTCACAGTTTCAGAAAAAACTCAGTATTTGCAAGAATTTGTTGAACTTGTACACTTTTGGATGTACACATTTGCTGGAACAGTGCAAGCAGTATTCTGGATTTGTAGTTATATACTGACCAATAGTTACAAGTTCATATGAGGTACCAATACTCTCATTAGATGAAGACTAGATGGGCTTTTGCATTATGTATGTTATATATCAGCCCTTAATAGAATGGTGCACTGGTGTAGACATCATTTGGAAAAGGAACTTTGGAATATAAATATAGCATCTATCTGCAGCTTTTTAAAGTGGTTGCATTTTTTTCATAGGGTCACATGGCTGTCTCTGTATCCTAGGGAAAGATGAGACTATTTTAAAGAACTGCAGACAGCTGACATGTTCCTGCTCCTATGTACTCTTGAAGTCTTTTTTAAAATGTCAAATCTGAAGCACTGTATAGCCCTACTTGCTAAGCCAGGCTTGACAGTGCTACTTAAATTTGTTTGTGACAGTGAATTGGAACATAATATCTAGTGAAGCATAGTTAATTGGAAACAATAACACTGTGAGTGAAAATGTACAACTTCTATTAAAATTTCCGGTATGAATTTTCTATTAGGAAGACAAAGGTTCAGGCTCTCTGCAGTCATATCTAATGTCCCATTTCCTAAAATACATTAGTAATTACCTAATGCATCCCTTCTCTGTTTTGATGTCTGTTTAGACTAGAAAGTGTATGAGATATAGTGGTAGAATATGCAGGGATATTTTAATATAAATTATCCTTTGAGTTTAACCTTGAATCAGTTAGAATGTCTGAAAATGGAGTGGTGGATCAACTTTGAAGAGTTAAGCCTAAAAGTGTTGCAATGATTTTAATAGTAGTTTAACTTTTCTTCCACTCAAAATATTATATTTGTTAACACTATTCTTATTTTGTTCCTCACTCTCCAGTTGCCTTTTTTCAATAGGCTTATTTTGTTTGTTTTTAAATCTGCCAATGAAAATAAAGTGCCATATTATCCTAGTTAGTGCTTATGTAGGAATATGCAATTAGATATGCTAGCTATCTAATTTGCATTTGTGAAATGGTTCAGTTTATTTTGGAGGCACTTGAATTTATATGATTCCCATAAATGCCAATATTTCTTTTTCTCTACCCTTATATGTTTTGCTGAAATGATAGGCAGCAATAGTATGCTGTGACATGGATAATTGGATGGATCTCTTCCCCATTCAGGTTTGTGCTAGATTCTTAGACATTAACTCAGATGATGGGGAAGAAGACCTTCCATGCCTTCTTTCTTTCTGTAGCTTGCTACCTCTGAGTATACAACATAAGAAGTATTGAAGAGAAGTGGACTGGGGTATGCCTATAAATTAGAAGAACATTGAGGAAGTGTTTAGAGAGAAAATTGAACTTAAAATCCAATTTTAAATTGGACTTAAAATCCAATTTTAAGGAGGAAGGATTATTCTTAACAATTGAAATTAATATTTCGAACCTCTTGAAGTTCATACTTGTAAGCCTAAAAATACAAGCCCAGCAACTACATGCAATTGCTTGTAAGCAGTGAAAATCGAATTAGAGCATGTGTTAGTGAAAATTCTGGGAGTGTTTATGTGGTGGTGATTTTGATTTGATTGTTTCCTAATGTTAAAAGTACAATTGCTCCTGAATAGAGATAATATCAAACATTGTGCATATTTCTTAATGCTTGCTTGATTTTGTTTGTCATTATAGCTGTTCCCAGATAGTGTGTATTGTTTTGGAAAGGGTGGGAAACTGAGAGTCAGTAGTGCTGTGGGACTATTTTGCACTGGAGGGATATGTATGTATACTTCAAACCCTGTAATAAAGAAGCTGCTTTTGAGTACATTTTGCCACCTCTTGGGATAACAGATTTTATTAGAAACTGTTTTCAATGTGATTGCTTGGCGTGAGTGTTGAGTTCTTCTAAAATGATGACATTTAGTATTTCATGCAAACATTTGAAAAGTATGGTAATGGTTATTTGAAATCTTCTCTAACTTCACAATCTCTAAGAAAAGCAGCTAGCCACTTTTGTGGGCATGTCTCTGAAGTATCTGATATGATTTATGAACATTATCATCACAACAGTTCCTCCATATCAAAATTCTGGAGGCATTCGATTCTACTTATTGCTTATCAATGTCTGAATGTAGATATTTACAAAGGCTGTTTTTCAGCTGAAGTATGCGTTACTGATCAGATTTGTAACTTTGAGTTAGTCCTATATTTCTGAAAATTTCTAGAGTTGATGAAAGAAGATTGATTTCAAAATCTTACAAGTTTTATTTACTCTCTTTAATTGCCTTCTATCTTCAGTAGGATATACAATAGCAATTACAGAAATTAACTCAATATTACATATCCCACCCCAAGTTTCTATGTAGGCATTCTTAATGATACAAGATTAGGGAGATGTGTTTGAAGGACAATTACTTAACATTATTTTAAAATACTGGATATTCCAATGGTTGGCTCAGTATAATACTATCTCAAATACATTTACCTCAAAATGTAAATAATATAGTTACTGTTAATCAGCATATCTGTTTTTGATGTCTGCTCATGCTGAAAATGTCAAATATTTCACCTGGAAGTTGAATGTACTTCCTTCCTTTTAAATTGCTATTGCCTGTTTGTTCATTTCCTTTCTTCTCACTTTCCTCAATTTAATGAAAAGGAAATATGAATGAAGATATCTTTATAAATACATTCAATTGAAATTATTCCAGATAAAGCAGGATTTATAATAGATACTAAACGTTTCTTACTTGGACATTTTGTCCTAGGAGCTTGGCACATTTGATCTGAGTGCAGTACTAAATTGAATGTCTACGCTTTGCACTGCTGCAAAATATAGAATTACTTGTAATGTATTTCTCAATATTTCTAAATTATAAACCTTAGATTTTATTACCACTATCAGTACCTTAATGGAAAAATATTCAAAACTGAATGAAGCAAACAGGTGAGCTCATAGAATAAAATACTATAGAGATTCCAGGCATCATCTCCTAGAATCATTCTAGTTCTTCACACTAGAATGGTGTGCTTGTCACAATTGCTTTACCTAACATCTTTCTCCTATCTGGTATGTGAAAAGGGCAAGGATCTTAAACTTCTGTTGTTTTGTTGGTGATTAAAATGCAAAGATTGAAAGAAATTCTAAAATGCCACTACCTGGCTATATAAAACAGAGGTATGTTGATAGAGAATTCTATCCAATCTCCCCTCTTTGAGAAATTAGACAAATATTACAAGGAATAAACAGATACCTACTATTAAAGAAGATACAAAACATAAAATTCTATTTTGCTTTAAAGATAAACATGCACACTTTCCTTTTTTAAAAAAAAATATATTGCATCGCTAATTTGGGTGAAACAAACAGCTCATACAACTAAACAAAAATCCCCAAAGAAAATGCAGCTGCTTCAGGTAGAAGATACTGGTTTACTGTAAATGAAGCAAATAGTCTTTGACCAGAATGTTTCAAGTAACAAGATGAGAGTACAGAATAGACATTATAAGAAAAGCCTAGAGCAAAATAAGACTTAACTTTTAACTTGTTTGAGACATTTTCTTAAATTACTTCTTGACTTCAAGTCTCATTTCTCAAATTGCTGTCTTGGTAACAGATCTTCCCTCTGCCCTCCAAGGCCATGCACTTTTAACTATCACAAAAAGAATGCTTGGAACTGAACTAGACATTTGAGGCTATATGGCATCCCTGTATAACAATGTGGCCTGCCAAGCAACCTTGCCTAGACTGCCTGTGTTTTTTGAAAACTTGGTAAATCCACTGCCTCCATGATTGGCATAAGACCCCTTAGTCCATATTCTTTTTTGTAATTCATGGTTAGCAATTGTTCATGACTTCATGAGCAATGTTTTTTCAATTTATTTCTGCACAAATTATGCTCCATTCAAGTTTTTTTATTTAACTTTAGCTAAATTAAACCATGCTGGCCTATCTCACCAAACATACTTCAGCACCATGCTAAAAGAATAAGGCTCTTGATACTATATAGCTCAATAAGAAAATTATGGTTTGTTATAATTGCACTGCCTACTAATACTTTCACTGTTTGCAAAATATACTGATAAAACTTTGAGCTCTTTTGCTTTCTAGTTGATTGTACTTCAGTTTGAACTATTGTAAGGGTACTTTACATGTAACAAGATCTGCAAGTTTTGTACATACTTTTTTTTAATTTTTAATTTTTTCAACAACACACACAAAATAGAAAACAAAAATAAAACATAACATGCTTCAATCATATTACAACGCACCTCCAACAAACTCAGAAGAGATATATCAAAGGAAAAAAGAACCTAATCCCACAAATTTACATTCAACATATACCATGTTAACGAATTATGCATATATTCTTTATTATCGGCTTACCTATTTTTCTGTTTATTTTACTTGTTAGATCCACGATTTCTATCTGTCCTGATTCATTATTTATTTATCTTTAATCCCTTATCATATATCCTTCCCTCCTTCGTTTCCCTCCTCTGGCTTTTTCTCCTTTTACTTACTTTCCTTCTCTGTCTCTCCCTCCTCTTCTTTCTTCCCTCTGGCTTCTCTAAATCCAACTTACTTTATCCCACTTATGCCTAGCCAGCTATCTTTCCTTCCTCATACCTTCTAACTTACCTCACACCCTCTTCTTACTTTCTTATCCTTCTTCCCCCTGCTAGTATTATTCCCTCATCTTACTCGCATCCAGACTTCAATCCAGTTAGTTTCTCTTAAAGCTATCTATCTTTACTTCCGGTTTCTCATTTTTCTTTTCATATTCTCTTAGTTTTTATATGTTTCAGTTGATTAATTTCTCCATGGAATCTTTATCACTTTTAAACTTTACTACTGCTTTTTCCATTTCAGTTCGATCAGTTTAAGTAAGTAGCTTCTTAGCTCCGCATTTACAGTCCTCTATATTGCATCATGTCCTAATTTGGGGTGGATATCAATATTCCTTATTTCAGCACACATTTAATCTCCAGGCCATACATCCATCAATCTAATTTTAAGTTAGTTAACATTTGTTTCACTTCTCCTTATTTTTTACTGTATAAAAAAGTGGGTACGTACCCGATGAGATAATAGGATGTAATTTTCAAACAGATGCCCATAAGATTAAGTGTTGCACATGTACACACACACCATAACAGTTGATTTTGAATTCCATGCATCTACATAGGAATCCCACAAATATTCTTCTACAATTCATTCTAATAGTGTGAGACTAAATACAGGTAATAGTGTTTTTGAGGTCCCTGCTTGGAAAATGCTATAATTTTGCATGTAATGGTCAATATACTGTAACATCTCGGTACTGGAAGTATACTACCTGTACCGAGAAATGTTCTGCTTCAGATGATTATTTTTTAGTAGAAGTGTCAGGGAGCAATATAAACCACCCAGAATTATCTAGGTGAGTTGGGCAGTGTAGAAAGTTAATAAACAAAAAAAATGTGTTTCAGAAAATTGTAAGTTGTAACTTTTGAGGCTGATCTGTGTTAGTTTGGGCTACATGAAATCTATGACAAAAATTGATACATTACTTTTCTCATTGCTGTATTTTAAGACAGGATTGCAAATTGACATACCCATTATTTTACTATGGTTTGTATGTGTGTGTGTTTGATGGGGGAGAAGAGCAAGAGGAAAGCATTTCCTAGCAAGTAAAGAAAATATGCTGTGGAAATACTTCAAAAAATTTATTTTCTTTAGCAGATGCAAATATTTTAGTGCTACCAAAGAGCAGAGATATTTTCTAAAGGCTTTTATTTTGTGTAATTTTCTATCATACAATGACAAAATAATTTCAGACATCCTTTCCAACATATTTCAAATTGGACCTCCATGCAGAAAACTGAAGGACAAAATGTGGAGAAAATATGGACATTTTGCTTGGCATCAAAACTTTGATGATCAAACTGTGCCTTGGAAGGAAACTGGAGACTATTCAAATCTCACTATTGATTTTCTAGTTGGATACAAGAAATATATATATTGGTACTTGAACACTTTATAGTACAGTTTGATACATTTCAGAAATAGGCCCTATTGAACTGAATTAAATTTACTCTCAGGTAAATAAGTATATAACATTGCAGTCCTGAGTGTAAATCTTCTGATTCTTAAATATGTTCACTATAGAATAGGAGCAAGCCATCAGTGTTGAAAACATCTTGAACTGTAGTGATTTTTGTTTTCAAATATGTAGAATGAAATGTCCTAGTATGGCTACGGTCAAAGTGAAAATATTTTTAGCAGCTGATTGGAAAATAAGAATTACCCTGTCTTGACAGCAGCATGAGATTTGGGAACCAAATTTGTTTCAACCATCATTAACCATCAGTTCATATTTTTAATGTAAAATTTAAAATATCTTGTCTATATTCAAAGACTGGGAGCAAAACATTAAAACATTTATAGGAGAAAAAAGTTATCTATAATATTCAACACTATCAGTCTATTAACAAGTAAACATCAATTATCACAATGTTTTCCTTTTTACAAACTAGCTGCTACTTAGGTGACTCATATTTTATAATGCAGGCTACAGTTGCTTCGGGGGAAGTGGAAGGAGAATGGCAAGCCTTTGTATATTCATGCAACTGTTTTTTTCAGAGAGCAGCTATGACTGGACCACTAGCCTAAACCAGTGGTCGCCAACCTTTTGGACCTCAGAGACTGCTAAATGCAAAATTTTAAATCCCGCAGACCACTAATACAATTTTTAAAAAAAGATAACATACATTTGTAAAATAATGATCAGAGAACTTCTATTTTATTAATATAAAAGGTACCTATTTAATATAACAAAATTTCAAAAAGCTTATTTATAACAAACTCTTTA
>JANHFO010006065.1:2742-20396 GCA_032468095.1 Pareas carinatus | reverse complement strand
CTCGGTTTCATTCTATGAGTATGCTGAGCAGAGACAAGCGCTATAATTCATCAGTAAACCTCACAAAGGGATTTATGGATTTTAATCCACTCCCCAACAGACACAGAGCCAGATTATTTGTGGGGCCACCTCTTACTGAAGGTATCTACATCTGAAGATATTTGTAGCTGCCCAAGACCTTTAGATTAGCCCCCCACCTGAGATTTGAGGGACCCTACTCATAGGTTTAACAAGCAAAGAAAGACATTTAAGAAGGATCCACCCTAATGTATTGGACTATAAAAAGTTGATGACCGGGAGAGATTTGTATTTTGAGACTTGCAAGATTGGTATCGGCCCTCTCAGGTAAACCAGACAGAAAACATGACCAGATGAGGCAATGCTATATTATTGTCAGACTACATTAACAAAACCTTGCAAGTCTGAATAGAAACCATAAATCTCCTGCTGTCACGCTGGGGCAGTTTGTTCTTAGGTTTCTTTGCCCATTAAGCATTTGCAGGGCCCCCTCTCTCTATCTGATAGTTTCTGAGGCTACATCACTTCTCGTTCCTCAAGGCCATTCCCACATACCATTACAAGGAACTTGTCCAACCTGGCTTCTTACATCTCATAATAATATAAATCTAGATTATATTTGTATCCTATATTTCAGTTGCATTTACAACTGGAATTCAGTTCCATTTACAGTGAAAACCTGTACTCCCAGTACAATATTCCTATAAGATTATTTCTTTATGAGTAACTTGAAAATATGAAGATATGAACCACAGTATTGTTGGACTTGATTACCAAACAAATTTGTACCTGGAAATAATGAGGATTGTGCATGGAACATTCTGCAAGAAAATTATGTGCTTTGCCACACAACTGTGGCCCAGAAACACAAGCTTCTGTTTTCTTCTAACAGGGAGGCTAGAAGTGGCATCAATGGCTAATCCATACAGTCCCATACAGTAAAACATAGCTATTTGAATTAACCCAGATTGATTTGCTTGATTCTAAATTTGTACGTGTCTAAAAGAGTGGGAAACTATGGATTTTCCATTGTTGCTGATGTACAATTTTCCAGTATTGTTCCATTGACCAGGGCATGTCTATTGGGAAGCAATTCATCAACATCTGGAGGGACACAAATTTATTAACCTTAGATCAAAACAAGTTTTTGTACTTGCTTTTGTGGGCGAGCCTAGTTTGGAACAAATTTTGCTATAAATATATTACTGATAGAATGTGCTGGGGGGTGGGGCAGGGGTCGCACAGTTCTCTGTTTCCTATTATGGGAAATGTCTTGAAGGTGAGATGGATGAAAACACTTCTTCAAGAATATTTTAGAGGTCAGCTATACTAGCTAGACTAAAACGCCAGCATTGTTTCCATTGTTCTATCATTCTGTCTTGTCATTCTCTTTTTTATCTTGGAATGGTTTATTTTTCTTGCACATCCACCTCTTTTTTCAGCTTCATTTAGCTGTGGCTCATGTCTCAGGGCTAAATATTTTAAAAGATTTCATTTATTGACTCTAGTGTGAGGAGTAGCATGTGATATGCTTGTGACTGTCTTATGTGCAGTTGTTTGAATGGCAATGGGTTGGGGAGGAGAAGAGCCGTTTATGGCAACTTTAAGAATGTGTTTTAATCCTAATTTTTTTTTTTATCGTTCTGAGGTGGACTTCTCAATGATGACAGGAGCTGCTTCTCCGATCCTGTCAAGCAAGTTTTCTATGCCATGAATAATACCACCATGCCCACTTCTGCTGGGCCAACCAATGACTCTCTGGTGGGCTATATTCTAGTGCCATTTTTCCTTATCACCATTGTTGGAGTCATCATGGCAGTGGTGAGTGGACTCAAGACACAAGAACTTGGTTTCTAGACCAGCATGATGGGTGGAGAATTCTGGGAGTTGAAGATTACACATCTTAAAATTGCTGAGGCTGAGAAATGCTGCTCTGGTTTTTATGTCAACCGTGGAATATGCCGGAAAGTTTTTGTTAAAGTTTCAATTCTTAGTCAACAGTTTCTGTTGCAACAGTTGCAGTCTTTTCAGTTAGTGAGTGCCATTATTTTAAATTAAAAATGCCCACTTGTGAACACTGCATCTCAGGAAATACCAGTGATCTAAGTCACCAAAATACAAATTAAACTTTTTAAAAAGTAATAGACTTCTGTCTGTGTCACTTTTGAGAATTATGTGGGCAATCTCTGCATCAGGTTTTCTTGGAGAAACCATTGTCCTTTTTACTTAGCTCCACACATGTTTCTGCTTTTCACCAACAGCATTTTCAGATCACCCACAGACTGAATCCTATATAGATTAGCAAAATATTCCCGAATATTGTTATTTTCAGGTGTGTTGGGACTACATCCCAGCACACAAGATATCTGGGAGAGGAATACCTGTTTGTTGCTGTTTGTGATTTTTTGTTTTTGTCAATGTGGGAATACTTGTTAGGATTTAGGAATGTAATAGGATGATAAGCTTGTTTTGGGAAGACTGAAGTTTGGTATCATTACTCAGTAATATATTACATAAATAAAATAATCTGGCTTCCTTTATCTATAAGCATTATATTTCCCTTTTAGGCTGAGCAAAATGTTTCTTCCTTACAATTCCAATAACTTTCAATGATGCTTAGTCTATTGTTCTTGGACGCTCTAAGAGGACCTTTTATGATCAAGTTTGGAAAAAAGTGAATGTTTTAGTTTAGTTGCATGTCTAAAATGTAAACTGATTGAATAATTTTATAGCTTGGTATAGATATGTAAGTGGATTATATGAAAACTGATCTGCTTTTGAGTTTTATATTCAGTGTATCTGAAAGCCACGACTCAAACAAAAACTTTGTTGCATAAAATTGGGTCCTTGCAACTTGTAATTACCTCAAGATGTTCAGAAATTGAAAGCGGTTTCTTAATGGGACATAGCTTTCATAAAAGGGATGCCAAAGTAGGAATTTGCTTTAATCTGTTCAACTGAAAACGTACAAATCATCCCTACTGTGGTATCCTATAGCAGGGCTTTTCAACCCGTGATACGTGTGCCACTGGTACCTGGCAGGTGGTACGTGACATCCACATTATCTAGTTTCAGACAACGTGGACATCACATGTAGGGGAGATGAGCGGAAGCAGTGGCAGCCCTGCATATGCCTAGGGCAAAGTTTGCTATAGCGGTGTTTTTACTGAGGTTCTTCAGAGGGCGGAGCATCGGCTTCCTTGCCTCCAGCTGATCAGCGTGGCTGGAGGTGCTGTCAGAAGTGCCGATCAGCTGGAGCCAAAAGGGCACCAATTCTGCACCCCAGAGCCGTGTCCAGGGCTGCCTCTGCTACCGTAACTGCCCTGAGGGCTGGCAGCAGAACTTCCACTCCACCTGTTGCTCAATGCTCACGATGCCTCAGCAGCCTCTGTGGCTCTGCCCAAGCAGCCATCAACAAGGCCCAACAAACCCCACCAACTGCCACTGCCTCCAAACTGCCTTGGGCACTCCGCTCCTCCTCGGTTAGGCCAAGCCACCTAACTGACACCGCCTTCCTCCTCCAACGTCAAGGACTAATGCCATCATGGTTCTTGCTGTGTCGGCCATCTTTCCCGAGTCTCTCAAAGCAGCTGAAGATGCAGCATCGCTCCCTGGTGGCAGTCTGCTACTAGCTGTTGCTGGGATTGGCGCTCCCCTGAGGCCCTGGCTCAGCGGGCGACTAGGTCCACGGGAGGATGCATTCTCCGCTGTTCCAGCCACTCACTGCAGCTGGGGCCTTGCCAGGGAGCGCCAATACTGGCAGCGGCTGGCAGCAGATTTCTGCTGGGGAGTGATGCTGTCTTTGGCTGCTTTCAGAGACTCTGGAAAGGCAGCCAACGCAGCAATCACGATGGAACTGCTTTGGTCCCTGACGTTAGAGAAGAAAGAGCAGGAGACAGAGAAAGGCGGTGCCAGTTAGCGAGGAGGAGCCAAGCACCCAAGGTGGTTTGGAGGCGATGGCAGTTGGCAGTGTTGCTGAGCATCCATCTTGCTGACCATCTTAAACAAGAGCTTACTTTCGAAGCATGGCTTATTTTCAGGGAAAGATGGTACCCCCAGAAGCAGCAACGTCCTTGGGGTGAGAGTGTCAGGAGAGAGTGGCCCACCCAGAAAAGTAGGTAGGGCGGAGAGAGAAGGGGCTATTAAGGAGGTGGTTTTGGCGGGAGAGACAGAGAAAAAAAAGTGAGGGGGGAAAGAGGAAGAAGATTCTGTGGGGCAAGCAGAGGGATCAAGGAAGAGCCCAGCAGGCAATGAAAGAGAGAAGAGGGAGAGAGGAAGAAGGGCGGATCAGCACAGGTTTCCCGTTAAAAGTGGTAAGTGGTTGCACTTTATCACTTATTTCCTTTTGGAAGGAGGAGATCATAAAGTACCACTGGTGGTACTCGAATATTATTGTGTGCTAAAAGTAGTACAATCTGGGAAATGGTTGAAAAGCACTGTCCTACAGTTCTCATTGTCCTTGGTCAATATTATCAAAGGCTATACTAGCTAAGGGAAGTAAAATAGCTGTAATCCAATATTACTGGAGGGTACTAGGTTGGTCTCTGGAGACATTGGTGAGATTTAATCTATGTGGAGCTATATCTCTCAATATCCTTGTCACTTGATACTTAAGGTCACATCTCAAATGAAGTGGGTGGCTCCACATATGTTACTATTATGTGACTTATGGCTTGTGAGAATTGCACCCAGATTAATGAAGCAAATGTTGACCCTAATGTTTATATTGCTTGTATTCTTTTTCTTTGTTTTATTTTCATTTCCAGTTAGAAGAAATAATGTCTAGAGCATATTCACATTCCTCTCATAGTTGTTTTCTCCTTCCCCTTTGTCATTGCAGATGTTGTATATCCAGAAAAAAAGAAGGTAAGAAATTCCAGTAGATTGGAGTTCTTTGTCTTTTCAGATTTATCTTCTTGCTAGAAAGACTCTTGTTTTTACACTGCAGTTAGTTACATATTTACTCTACTACAAACAGAGATGGTCAGTTATAATGCACCTTGTTCCGTGTATGTTGGTTTAACTATGGTATGTTCCTTTTTTTCTCTTTCATTAAATGGCCCTAGAAAATGGCTTCTGAGAATTACAGGGTAGATGGGTTGTAATTAGAACTTTCTGATACTCTTTGATTAATTCATTATAATCCACATATTAACATTTTATTATAGTTTAATTTATATGTTCCAGGTAAGTATAAATAGAAGTATGATATAATTTTAGAGGGGTACAAAATAAATATTAAATGTGCAGAGTGGTTTGTCAATGATGATACAGACTGTTTTTATATGCTAAATCATCTCTTCATCTTATTACTATCTCAGTTACTTTGAAGTATGGGTAAAATTTCCAAAATTTTCTTCTGACAAATATAGACACAATTCAATGCAAAACTTATTTATAGTGCACCTAACCTTGTGCTGCTTAATATATTGGACCTACAATTCCCTGAATTCCCAGCTCACTTTGCAAGTGAGAATTATGTCTAGGAATTTTGGAATCTGTTGTCCAGAACATCCAAAGAATATCAGGTTGCTGAAGACTGGCAACTGATGGTTGGAGCTTCAGGTAAATTGTCAAAATATAAAACAGCTCTGTGACTGAAATTTGGATCCTTGTAAATAATTATTAGTTCATGAGACTAATAGAAACAGTGATTTAGTACATTAGAACACTAAACTACTTGAGACTTCGAAGTGTTTATTGTACTGAAATTATGACTGTTGGAACTGTCACCTTCATCCCTGATGTTGCTTTATGATTAGATCTCTACCTTACCTAAGCCAGGTAGTTCTAGTCATGAGGAAATAAAGATGTAGCAGCTTTTAATTGCTTGAGGACAGTCTTAGGTTACACTCTGACAAATCTGCCTCCTAGATATGATCGACTACGCCATCACCTGTTGCCAATGTACAGTTATGATCCTGCTGAAGAGCTGCATGAAGCTGAGCAAGAACTCCTAATGGAGCCAGAGGACACCAAAGTAAGCTTACATGGAGGATAATATTTTACACATTGCATACCTCTTGCAGAGTCACGTTTCAGGATATTTATAGATAGTTCTGTGTTCAGATGTGGTTTGCCTACGAAACTGTCGCTTGAAAGAGGGAGGGAAGGAAGCAGTTAAACACCATGTTTTAAAATCATCTGTGATTCAGTTTGTTCTGACTCAATATGGTACCTAGAAATGTAGTATAACCAAGAGCACCTCCTTTTTGAACTCACCATTCAGTGCTTGACCTGTTACACTTAAAAATCATTAACAAAAGAGAAAATGTCCTACTTCAAAACAATGTACTGTCAGTCTTTCTAGCAATAGTCCGCATAGCCCCATTTACTTCCTTAGAAAACAAAAATGGTGACAGTCAGAGACTAATTCTTTGCTTTGAAAGGTACTTTTCTCTTCCAAAAAGTAACAAGGTAAGTGGGTGTATCAAGTGGGTATTGGAGACTACAAGGAGTGACAAATCTGGCGATGATGCTGTTACTGTGGCACACATTTTTTGAACAGGCAAGTCCCTTGTTAGTCATTTTGAAAACACGCTCACAACATGTTCTCAAAATATAACCCCAGAGTTATGTTGTGTCAAGTCCTATAATTGTGAACAGCGAGTTCTGAATATTTTTTGTCTATTTGGGAAAGAGAAAATAAAAATAGTTGAGCTTCATTCCATTTTATACAGGTTTCAAACCATTTGACTTCAAACCATTTGTTTAATGATGATTCAAAGTTATGACGCCCTCAGAGAATGACCTGCATTTGCACATATGACCATCGCATCACCCTCATCGTCATGTGATCACAATTTTGGTGCTTGACCTCCGACCTGAGGTTGCAGTTGCAGCATCTTCCCATCATTTTTGCCAATTTCCAGCAAGAAAACCCATAGGGGAAGCTGGATTTGTTTAGTGATCATGTGATTCATTTAGCAAGCGCTATAAAAATTGGGCCTGATTTGAGACTTTAGATCACAATGACTTATGACAGAGGTTCCGCTCCTAATTTTGGCTGTAAGTTGAATACTACCCGTAGATTATGCTTTTTTTAATTTTTTTGAGTTGAGCATTTTTATATACGCTTTGTTTTTCTCATCACTGTTATTTTTTTCCATAAAAAAGCAAAAAAGTTAATTTAAGACCAATATTACATCTCTGAGATAAATTGTTCACTCTAATATAATAAAGAAATTTGGCATACATCACAGTGCTTTCTATCTAAAAGTGCCTTGTGTTTTTTGAGATACAGTCTTTTATAAACAAAATAGGGAGGTTACTCGTAAGAATTTTTTTTTTATTGTCTGGCCCTTTCAGGAATGTGTGGGATGCAAGTCAGAATGAAGGTGGATGAAGAGTTAGTTTTCTTGTCTGACAAACATCAGAAAGTTGCAATTACAGATCTTGCTTGCTCACTGAGATTACAGAAAGGTGTGAGCATAGCTAAAAAAGCCAAATATTATTAGGACATTGGACTGAAGACTAAATATCACAAATAGAATGTTTATATGGGCCATACTAGAAAATTAGTGATGTGTAAGGGGTTATTTTTATATTACTGTATGTGTAATAAGTATTTTCTGCTGTATCCAGTGTTGAAATGACAAATGTTGAAAGAAATGATCCCTGGGCTGTCCATTTTCATGGCTGTATAAAAGAGGAAGTAAACTGCTCATAGAAGCATAAACTAGCTGTTCTATACGGCCAGTGCTTGGGAGCTGGTTTTTCTGCTTTCCATTTCATAGACGATTTTAACAAGAACGCCATCTCAATTTTTGCTTTCTGAAGTGGCTTCCAAAACATTGCAGTATAGGCACTGCAGGGGGAGCACCCGTCTCCACTTTACTGAAGGATTTCTATTCAAGCACCAGAGCTAGGGAAGCAATACTCTAGTTGTAATGAAAACTGTCAAGTTGTTATTCTCAGTCATCATAATAGGCTGTGGGAGCTGCCCATTCTTTGAAAAGATGCTATTACTGAAAATCTGATGGTGATATTAAGTATGTGTGCTGTGTATTACAGGTGATGCGAAGTTGGGGAGGATACCAGCCCTATCGTAATTCATTTATGGATGTGAAAGCTTGATGGTACTCAGCTCAGACTGATCAGAGCCTAGATGGATGAACTCCTCTACCTGGCGTGTGTGCCAACTTGAATGCCATTAACGTTGCTGCCTTTTACACTTCAGTACTACAGCCTCTTGCCATGACTTCCAGTAACAGAAGGTGTAATGGGTGCCAGCCATGTCGAAGAGATTGGCACTGAGCACCTGGTACAAAGAGCAGCCTAGGGGGTTGGAGAATTGTGCTTGGAACTAGGACAGCTTGCTATGTGGCATCATTCTTTGCACCAACCACCTCCTGATTTGCATTTTATGTGGATGATGAGATTCAGGAGTTTTATGAAATTTTGAGTAAAATATTACCAAATAGCTCTTGCATTAGGGGCATCAATCCTCAGAAGCTCAGCTTCATTAAAAAAGCAAAAGCCAAGCAGTCAACCTCCACTTCCTTTTGTGAATAAAGAGCATCAGAATGCAGCTGCTATATTCCAGCACATTGCTAGCTGCCTTCTCTCCTTACTTGCCTAAGTATGAAAAGGGTGTATTATTTAAAGTTGTTGGAGTTCCGTAATGTGTTCCTGAACAGATGTGAGCAAAGTGAGTAAAATCACCAACTGCATAACTCGGTGCTTGGGGGATGGTAGTGTACTTCTTGAAATAGGGATAATGGGTACATGACACCAGCTTTGGAATTGTTTGTGTGCTACATGCTGGGAGGATGCAGTTTAGCTAGGTAATTCGTATAGATGCTTAGCAGGTCTATCAGAAAGACCAGAGTTACTTCTGAGTTACTTCCTTTGATGACATGTTTGAGCTCAATAGAAACTGACTTTATATTTGGTATTTGGGAAATCATCTCTGTTTTGCAAGTAAAATTGAACCTGACCTAGGTTTTTCCAGTACTATAACCTGTTATGCCTGTCTTTGTCAATGCAGCTTATTACCATTGATTATACCTGTGATGGACTGACGGATTGGTACAGCAATGTAATTGCTACTTTGCTGTAGCTGAAAAATTTGTGCTACTCATTGCTGAACTCAACTAATGAACACAAGATTATGCACCTAATGAGAAAGCTGCACTGGTAACTTTGAGAAAATGTCTTAATGCCTTTATGTCTTTTCCCCCTGAAGTCTTGATTTTTAGCAAAGTTGGGAGCCTTCCAGATATTTTAAGAACATTGGGATATAATTTATATTGCATATATCTGATGCCTTTTGAGGTTGACAATGTATTCCTAATGGAAAGGGAAAAAAATGTGATGATTGTGGTTCTGGAAATAAAGTTACTTTCTCCATGACAAGATTGAATACACATGGCAATGCACATTGCAACCATTGCTTCCCTTCCTAAACAGGGTTAATAAACCGGTGGTGCAGCTACATGGGCTGAATTAATGGTTGTTTGAAGCCATCATGAAGAAAAATAGGTGCCATTCCCTGCATCATATTCCAATATGTACACTGCAGCTGCTATTTTTTGTTTTATGTTGCCCCCATCCTATATGCCTCTAATTTATATATTGCTATTAACTCCTTGCTTTGTTATGGATCTGCATGGAAAAAACCACAGTGTTGTGATTTAGATTACAGCTGTGAATTTTAGTTCCTAATGTAACAAATGCTCGTTCTTTCATTTATGTACTGCATTTACTTCATCACTGCTAGATTTTGGTCTCAAAATAGAAATAAAATTTCCAAATACAGATTAATTATGTGTTTCCATCCCCACAATAGCTTTAGGAGTGGCATTTGGAGTGTTAGATTGCTACTCTTATTTGTCCTATGGGCTGGAGTTAATATTCGTTTGGGCAACCTGAAAGTACCTGTTTTGATCTTTCTTAAAAGTGAAGTCAAATGCAGTGCGCTAGTTGTATTTAGATACATAATTGGCAGATATCAACAAGTGCCTGGAGCATCAGGTCAGCATGTTTCTGTCATTTCTTCTTTGCCTAGGCAAGCCTGTTCTAGAAAGCTGAGCCCCCTCCAGAATAGCATGAGGTGCACATTTTTTCTGTTTTGAGAAACAAAAAAAATGCTTTTTTTGATAAACATCTATTGGATGCAAAAATTAAAATTACAAAATCGGCTGTACTAGTAGTCCATTTTTGATAACACGAATTCAGAAACAAAAAGTAATCTTTTCCTATTTATAGTATATTCAAAGTGACATTCTGACCAAAGTATTCTCCAGTGTATCATTATGGGAAATAGCTATGAAACATGAATTTGGAATCCTGGTTCTAGTCCACTTTCACTTTACAGATGTTCTATCCAATTAGCTTTGGAGGATATGGCCATCACGTCTGTTTTGGCCCAGAGGCATACCCAAAAAATAATTTCAAATCAGATATTGAAGAATATCCGAGGATTCAGGTACTATTCCTTGGATCTGTGTCCGTGTTGAATATAGGCTACATCTCTTTTAAAAGAAGTACCTTAAATCTGATTATTCTCACAAACATTAGAGGTTAGGAATCCACTAAATTCTTAAAAATGTAGACCATTTTTCTGTTTCTGTTCAGATTAGGAAATAAAAACCATGACACCTGATCTAATAAAAGTAGACTTTTGTATGTTAATATACTATTATGACACGATAAAACTGCACTAGCTATACTTTTCTATGCAACTATTGAAACTTATAAACTGTACAGCCTTCCCAGTATGTTTCTAACCAAGACTGTGGCTCATGTACTTCCCCAACACAGCAGGAATTGAATGTATTCAGACAGAGTTGACCATTTCAATTTTTTTATGGTGTTTTTTTGGTAATAGATCTAAAAATTCTAAAAATAGTGGAAAGCAGGGATTTTACAGCTCTAGTATCGTAGCCCAAATACTTGTGCAGTTTGTGAATATTAGAAATAAACAAATTGGATTTTTTTCACCAGAAAATCCATGTTTCAAGTAAAAATATGGGGGATGGGAAAAACAGCTTTAGAAAATAGCAAGACTGACTAGCCCTTGGGTTCAATATTTAGAACTTTTATTCTGGTTATGCCACCAAACGTCTTGGGATTCTATACTATACAAGGCATATACAAAAAGAGGTCAAAGAATACGAGGCAGATACAGAAGATGGAGAATAGCTTCCAATAATGATGATTGAGGCCACCAGAATTGCAAGAACCAGAACATTGTGTCTCCCTCCACACCAGAAGTGGTAAAAGGAAGTGAAGATGCCACTGAATTACTACTTTTAAATCTATGTCAAATGCCATTTAGGTTTAAGCATACAGTGTTTTAAGGAAAAATATTTCCTACTGTATTAAGAATGGAGCAAGAAAAGATGTGTGGCAAGTCTGATGACAAGAATCCTCTTTGTGCCCTTTGAGGATCCCATGAAATCACGTTTAATTTTTGGGTTTTGCTGCTATGAAAAGAGGTCTGATAAATCACTCATTTTATTCTAATAAACCACCATTTTTAGTAATAAATTTATACACTATAAGCTACTGATCTATCCTTTTCTATTGTGACTTAACAGAACCATAGATCACTTCAAAGGGGTACGCTATTAATAATTAAAATTATCAAGCATGGTAAAGGAAAGGGACATTTCATCTAACCCTTTGAGGGAAAAGTTCATACTCTTCTCAACTGTTGCCCTGATAAAGACTCAAAAAATGGGCCTAGTGAATAAATAAGGTTTGCTTTGTTTGCAAGAGATGTTAAATCCTTTTGCCTCTAGGTACATGATTTGCAATGCATGCAGAAAATCCCAGTTTCAGTGTTTGGCATATTCAGATGAGGCAGGAAATCCTGAGGTTACTTCCAGTCATCCTTTGTCAATACTGAGCTAGATGGAACAATATTAATACAGATTCCTATGGTCTTATTATTTAATCATGGCCATAACCCTTAAACTGTAAACTATTTTATTTAGACTGTTCAAATTATCCTATTCAGGCTAGAAAGATGAGTTTCAAAACAGGGATCACTTACTTGTAAAGAAGCAGAGTCATACTGGTCTTGGAAGATGAACTGATGTCAGTCCATTGGGCAGATGCTGAAGACTGTTGATTTTACTTTAGTGACCAGTTCAGGAATGACTGCAATCCTTACTTAAAATGTGACGTTACCTTCCACATAATATACCTGTATATTCAATGCAACTAGTTCCCTTTTGTTCCCTTTTAAGTGTGTTTTATAAAATATATACAGATGCAAAACAAGAATGTGAATGTGTAGAAGGCTAGGCTATATAATTTCCATGAGGGTAGTGTATCTGTAAATGACTGATGCCTTACCAAGGCACCTCTCGTTTTTAAAATTTCAAAAATATTTCTAGAAATGTTTGGATTCCATATCAACATTCTAAGAGAACAAAGTAATAAAAGGATGATTGTAGTCTAATGCTTAGTTTTGGAAATGGGTCCACTTTCCAGAGAAAGGACAAAGCTAAGTCAGAGTGGTATAAAAGGAGTTGGTGAGATGCATTCTGACTAGCTAGTTTTCTGCTAAGTTGGTGTTTTGTTAACTAGGGAGTACTCACCATGAGGCCTCAAAATTCTTAATATAGGTAATATAGCTTAAAAGGAAAAAAATGCCCCTGGTAGGAATGGGTATGTTTTGAAAAAGGCAGTATTAACAAAATCATATCTTTAATTTCAGAAGTTATTTGTGATTGGGGTTTCCACAGTAGAGCCTAATACTTAAGCTGACTCTTAAAATAGTGCTCACTTTCATAGAGCATCCCTCTCCCCAATCATTCATCAGTCTGACAAATAAAGAGTTTTTATCCCTTTTTAATAGCACAATAAGTTTTAAAGGTCAACTGAAATGAAATTATCTATAGTGTAAAATGTTAGTTCCAGAGAAAAACCAGACAGAACCTGTTGAAATAAAACCTTGTAATCAGTACAGCAGCAACAAACAGCAGCAATTATGTTTTAAGAGAATGAAACTCAAAAACGTATCCAGAGGTAGTTGTGAATGAATAAGGAAAACCTTGACAGACTATATTGGAAAGAAAACTGTCAACTGCTAACTGTGCTATTTCCAAAGGAGAAAAAATCACAAAAACCTAAAGAGAGACCACGAAGGGAGAGAATTTTGCCATCCTGTTTTCCTTGGTCGTGGCAAAGTCTTGTTCAATGATTTCTGTGCAGAATGACTGAGCACCAAGTGAAAAACATTTCAGTTGTGCACTGACAGCTGGGGACAGATGGAAATGGAAAAGGGGAGGAGGAAAAAAAATCTCTGGTTCCTGGGGAAAAGATGAGAATTTAGGTCAGATTCACCCCAAACACCTCAGCCTATGCAGCTGCAACTGCTTTGGCTTTAAGGCAGCTGGTTGGGGCGGGGCAGTATGTTGTCAACAATACACACACTCCTTGCAAAGCACTAGATTATTCTTGAACTACTGGAAATTGGGTGAAAAGGGTAGGGTAGCTTCCTCTCGATTATTCTTGCAAATACCTTAACAGTAGGAAAAAATAATGTATTCATCCTTTTAACATTGTGGCCTTTATCCTATTATACTCATTTCCCAGAAAAAAATAAAATCATCACAATGCTCTCAAATCTTCCTCCCCGGCAAACATCCTGCCAGTGCCAAGTTATCCTTTTGGAGAGTATTATGGTCTCTCTCAAGTGGAAATTAGGATTGATAAGGAAGAACTAGGCTGTCCACTCTTTTCAACATGAATAAGTGGTCACTATAAAGATTTATAAACCCCTTTCTCGATAAGGAGTGTTCCGGAGAAATAGATCAAAAAACATATAATACAGAACTACACGAATTGGTAGGCTAAACTCTTAACCCTGTCAAATGAGAGGGAAAAACAAAATATATAAAGTTCTCCCATTAAGCATTACACATCAAATATGATGGTTGATCTGTTTTACACTGTACCCTAGTGTTGCTGTTTTGACTGAGAACGTTGGAGAGATCAGGTCAGGAAAGGGGTGAGGATTCTTCGCTCTTTCCTCAGTCCCAGAACTTGACAAGAAATAGGAAAACTGAGCTGTGAGGTAGAATCAGTTGGCTATTCTCATTGTTCCTCTTCTGAAGACTCCTGGGAGATGTTGACTTCTTCTTCATTTTTCTCCTACACGGGAAGAAAATAGTATTGGAAAGATCTGCTGCTATAAACGCTGCACAGAGGCAATTGCTTTTCTTTCCTTATAGAACAGTGGTCTCCAACCTGTGGACCAAGGCCCACCAGTGAGCTGCAAGAAAATGTTGGTGGTCCGGAAGAATATCTGGAAATTATTTGAAATTTTTTTGTTTAGTTGTATGGTTCCTGCTCCTGGGAATGGCAGACACTGTGAGGCACAAGAGACACACTCTGTCTCTCATTCCCTTTCTCTGTCTCTCTCTCTCTCTCTGTGTGTCTGTGTGTATCTCTCTGTCCCACTCTCTCTGTCTCAAGCAGGGACAAATATCACACTAAAATGTGTAATACTTAAAGAAGTTTCAATTATTTTGTAATAATCAAACTAACTTTAATTAAACCTTTAAAGATATTGTTATAATTAAATAAGTTTTTTTAAATTTTGTTATATTAGCTAGGTGTCATATATATTAATAAAATGGAAGTTTTCTAATCATTATTTTACAAATGTATGTATCTTTTTTAAAAATTCATATTAGTAGTCTACAGGATTTGAAATTATGAATTTAGTGGTCCCTGAGATCCAAAAGGTTGGCGACCACTGCTATAGAGAGAGGAAGGTGGCAATCAAAAGAATTTCAAGGAATGGCTTTGCTCTTCCCATTGTAATGCAAACCAGTATAGTCAAGTAAAAACCAGTTTGTTAGCATTCATTTTCCATTCTTGTATAATGTTACCATCAAAGCACTTACAAAATAAGAAATATCCAACTTCTAGAGCGTTCGCTTTTGAAGTCTTTTCCTATTACAGGTAATCCACAACTTACAATTACAATGTTGCCCGAAGTTTCAGTTGTAAGTCAAGGCATCACATGACTGGAGTCAGTTTTATGAGGATTTTAATTTCAGTCGTAAAGCATGGCACCGTGCCCATAAAAGAATGTGATTAAGCAAATCACATTGTTAAATGAATCATGTGGTCATTAAACAAATCCATTCTTCCAAATGGGTGTTTTTCCATCCCAAACTGGCAGAACACATTATAATTGTGGTCACCTGACTATGGGGCATTGTATAATGGTCATGTGAGCAGGTTGCTTTGCACCCAAAATATTATCATGTGACTGGGAAGACATGCATGTAATGGCAGTTGTAATTTTGAAGACGGATCATAAGCTTTTAAAAACTTTGTTGTAACTTTGAGTTAATGTTCTGAGTAACTATTCTTTCATTTCATTGATTCTTATCTGAAGTAGGCATTTGATATATGCCTCCTGAAATATGGTAACCCTTGACTTACAGCCATTCATTTAGTGACTGTTTGAAGTTACAACAACACTGAAAAGTTACTCATGACTGTTTTTCATACTTGCAGCGTGCCCATGGTCATGTGATCAAAATTCATATGTTTGACAACTGGCATGTATTCATGACAGTTGTTGTGTCCCGGAGTCATACAATAATCTTTTGTAACATTCTGACAAGTCAATGGGGAAGCCAGATTCACTTAACGACTGTGGCAAGAAAGGTTGTAAAATGGGGCAAAACTCACTTAACTGTCTCGCTTAGCAGTGTAAATTTTGTGCTTAACTGTGGTAGTAAGTCGAGGACTACGAGCTCCTCACAGAGCTTGTTTTCAGGCCTTTTTATTCTACTAGGTCTTTTGTGAAGCTACTCCAGCTTTTTTGTGTCTCTGCCTAAGAGCAGGGCCTGGAACTGAACAAAAGTTATTCCAGAAAGACCCAACCAGCATAACATACAATGGAACTAATGAAACAAACCTAATGAGCATAAGGATAGAAGTTTGGCATAAAATAATGGTCACTACGAACACATACAAAATGATCTGCTTCAAACAGAATTCATCTTGGACTTTTGAGTTGCCATATATTCAAGCTGCCACAAGAGGGACAGAGTAACATGAAAAAAATCAAAGAAAAAATAGGTCCAATATTTAAGTTCCCTTTGCAGTTTTCTTAAAAGTTTATCCTATCCAGCAAGTAAATTCCTAACATCCACACTCTTCTAAGTCTAAATAAACAACTGTTTGTATATATAGGAGAGGAAATATTTCTTCCTGGAGGTCTCTCCTGCCTGCTTTTAAAACTAAAACAAATGCGATTGGAATGAGATGAGTCATGGTTGAGTGCATGTGTGAGTCAGCAACCTTGACTTCCTTGTGTTTCATTCATAAAAACACACATTTAAAACACTGTGGAATGTGCCTGCCAAGTCTGTTCAGCAAGTTTTAGGGCAAGAGAGATCGTTTAGCAAAGGAAGGAAATAATCAACTTAACCTCACTTTGCTAAAAAGAAGATACACAGTGAAGGCTTCAGCTCCAATCAAGTCGCAAAAAGATTTAACTAGCTCAAAGAACACTATTTGCAATTTAAATGGAAATATTATTTCAGAGTAAATGAATACATCCAGGTGATATTAACAGAGGCAGAGCAGATTAAATCCTAAATTAGTTACAGTTCTTGGAAGTAATCCAATGTGAGCATACGAAGAAATGACCATATTTCTTGGTTTACTAATCTGTATATCTGAAGTCATCTATATTCTGGCTGGATATCAACTTTAACTGAAAGGCAAGGATGTTGCAAGCATGACATTTCGGCAATAGCAATTGCTGCAGATAACAGAAGGATTCTTATTGCCAAACATCCAAGATTTAAGAAATTCAGAACCAAATATGCAATCTATTACAATTTTATTTGTAACGATCTATGTCATGATTTAAAATATAGCTTTTAAAAGCACAAATCTGATTCCCCATTTTGGAAGGCTGCCTGTCTGCTTATTAAGAAAGCTTGCAATTAGCTGTTTCTGGCAAGGACTGCTCTTTATACTTTTGACAGCTGGCGACAGATGTGAACTGCAAAGCCACCAACCACCTCTGATATTCAGACCAATATGGAGTCAGCAGCACGCTCTGCATTCTAAATTAATGGTGCACCTGTTTTGAACATTTTCAGTTTGTTTGTAAGAATAAGTGGGATTGTAACAAAAACATCTGTCATACCCCCAACTCCCTGAATAAATGCTCCTTCAAGGGCTCTACTCAGCCTGAAATCTTCTACAACTATATTTTATCTTATTTTAAAGG
Organism: Pareas carinatus; assembly: GCA_032468095.1. NCBI lineage: Eukaryota > Metazoa > Chordata > Lepidosauria > Squamata > Pareidae > Pareas > Pareas carinatus. The sequence goes on along the minus strand of JANHFO010006065.1, from coordinate 3,154 downwards.
GAATCAATTGTCTTCATAGCTGGGCCACAAATGTAATGCCAACATTTGGCATCCTGGGCAAGATCCAGTAACATTGATATCTGCCTATCTTTTTTTCACAACTCAGCTCAACCATGAAGTCCCACATAAATTTCCTACAGAGACTTCAGGAATGTAAGACTAGAATTGGCAATGTCATTCTGAATGCACCTGTGGGTTTCTCTGTTCTACATGTTGTTAAAATTGAGGAAGGGAATCACCATCAAAATATATGGCAAGCGGATTCGACTTCCGGTCCTAGAGGCAACAGGACGTGGGAGAGCTAGCTCTGTCTCCCACGCCTGAAACCTGCTCCTTGGGGGGCCCTTAGGGGCCGGGCGACCCCTGATTGGGGAGCCCTCCGTTTGAGGGCGGCTCGCCAGGGGCTACCGGC
>JANHFO010006063.1:64251-78809 GCA_032468095.1 Pareas carinatus | reverse complement strand
AAAAACTTTCTGCCACTTCTCTTCTCACCCCATCCCAATATCAAGGATTTTTTTACCCTATATAAAAGTGGTTGTTATGCAAACTAATACTGAGTATGCAGAATTAGCCCAGAGTTCAGCAGCTTCTGGCTGGCTTTGCTAAACCAGTGTTAAATCCTTTTGTCACCAACTGATGCTAGAGCATTACTCTGAACCCAGCATAAGGAGAGTGAAGAGATAACTGGTTCATTTGAGCAGCAGGATGACTCCATTGAAAACTTGCTGAGCAGCTAGCAAGATGCTGCTTGCCAGTCTGTAGATCAACTGAGGGGCTTCTCAGGTCTCTCTGCCTCCCAACCCCCCAAAGCTTTTGAATTTTTCTGCCCTAAGTCCCATGTCTCAGTTTGCCCTTTGGATTTGAGCATACATGCCCTGCTGACTTTAGAGAGCTAAATGTACCTGACTTGGATGGCAGTAGCAGTGCACTTGTTGCCACAGGCAAGCAAGTTAAAGGAAAATTCATGGAGGAAACTCCTTACCTCAGCCCATCCAAAACGGGCTTACCAGAATGGCTTTTGTACAGCACAACCAGGCATCTTTTATTTTTGCTGTATCCAAAGTTCAGCTGAACAGAATGAGCACTGGGTGGCGCTGTGTGAAGGACAAGCCTTCCTCAAGGCTGGGATATGCTAAGCAGCCCTTTGCTTTCTCTGGCTGAAGCCCCTAAGTCCCTCTTTCCCTCCTGATTATTTCCGATGGGATTTATTAAGGGCAAGATCAGAGCCAACATGCCTGCATTGATAGAAACTGTTTTACTCTGAAGAAGTCGATCCAGAGCCTGAGAAAGAACAGGCCTCTTGGCTCCTGGTGCCAAATGCTTGTCTGCTTAGAGAGAGACATAGAAGAGAGGAAAGGCAAGCAGCCAGGTTTCCCCTTTTGCCACTGTAAAAAGGCCTAAGGTGCAAGGGACCAGCCTTAAGAGCCGAGTCCCTGCCCCCCCCACTCCTGGTATAAAACATTCTTCTTGATTTTGAGGGTAGAGACAGAAGAAGCTGATCGTCTCTCTTGTTCAGAAGGAAACTTGTACGTGTGCCATAAAGGGCAGTTCACAGCCCACCCATTCCCAATACACTCTGAAGCTGGGAAATCAGCAGCAACAAAGCTAGTTGGCCTTTTCCAGGTTATCTCAGACTTTTCTTGCCCACAATCCAAGTCAGTTGTCAACTTAGAATTAGGGTGCTTGATTTCCATCTTGACTTTTTATCTAAACTCTTGCAAGAACTTATCTGTTGTGCTCCCCACCACCACCACCACAAGCAAGCACAGTTCAAGCTCTTAAACCTGGCTTGCATTTTACATTTTAAATCAAATCTTTCTCAATAGGTGGGCTAGTCATTCACTACGAGATACTTTATGGTTCTGTCCTTAGCTGGGAAGGGCAATTAGATATCATTTTGTTTCAGAAGATATATGTACATGCGTGCATGTGTGTCCATGCAAAATCCCATGGGAATTTGTTTGAAAGAGTCAGCTCCAGTTGGTCAGACGTGATTCTATCACACCAAGTCATGGAAGAGCGTTTTTTTACTTCATTCTCAGTAGCAGCTTTCTGGTGAATTATTTGTTCCCTAGCCCTGGCTAAGCATTGAATCTAGCTCTGGCTGCATCTCTATAGAGGACCATTTAATACTAGAGACATTTGTCACTGGTACAGTATCCAGACCTGTGTACAGATAACACGGAACTGTACTTACTCACTACAATCTAACCTTTCTCTCCAAGTATTAATGGTGTTCCTCTCATTTAGTGTTTATGGCCTAAAGTGCAAAACCATGTATTTTGTTCTATGTTGGCTATATGTGTTTTGTCAAGCTAGACATTATGGTTTGTAAACCAAGACTTATATTTTAGCCAGTTGGGCATTTATAATCAAATATAGTTTATTCAGTATATCACGGTCTATGCCAAAGTGAATATTTATTTTTTGTAGCAGTTTTAGAAATTCTATCTGAACTGCCCTGGCACACACTGGCAGCTTCCTCATTTTCATTAATGAAATTATAATCTCACCCTTGTATGCACTTATGTTCCTTTTTCCTACTAAGGGTTGGAACCAAAGTCACCACAAGCCCTCTGAAATCCATGGAGTTGCAAGTCTTAGAATTGGCTTCTTTCCCAATGTTGTTTTACAAATCTGCATCTTCCCCCCTTCCCCTATTATCATTAGGACATCTCTACACTATACAATTGACTGTCAGTTAATATTTAATAAATTGTTCTAGAAGACTAGGAATCAAAAAGGAGATATTGCTCAGCATGTTAGCTAAGACCCTTGTCCTTTCAAAACTAATGGGATTTCCTTGTGAGCCTCTTAGTCTGAAGATGACACATGACCTTGCCAACTGCTTTTGCTAAACTGTATTGTTGAATCCTGGGCCCACCCAGGCAGATATGAAATCCTCATTTTCTTCCTGGGTAGGACTGGGCACTAGCAGGAGTGGAGTGGGATGAGCAAATTTTACTCCAATGATTTAGCAATAAGGAGTAAAACCTTAGAGACTGTTGTGGCTACCTGGATTAATTTTGCAGAGTTGATGGGCAAGCTGCTAACCTCCAGCATTGTGACAATGTTACATTTTGCTATGATCAATGAGATTTTCTGGCTCCTGCATGGCTTGGATGTTGTGGTATGTTTAAAGAAGACAATATTAGTCTTGCTAGACCCACATACAGGGGGTCTTTCTTGGCTCTGGGGACCCCTGGGAGAAATAACATTTCTTTCCATATAGATATTGGTTGGGAAGTGATTTGCAAAGAAAATGAGACTCATCCAAACCCAAACCCAATCCTTGAAATATGAATTGTTGCTGAGATCAGTCTCTTCTGCCAATTTAAGCACCTGGACATAGATGGAACTGGGATAGGGTGGGGAAAGGATTTTCTGACAGAGTTCTGATATGAAACAAACTTATAAGTGAGGATATCCTTGGAATTAAAATAATATTTCAAAGAGAAAACTACCGTAACTAAATTATTATGAAAGCTATATAGCTGTAACATTAAAATAAATTATGCTGGGGGTTTATCTATTTGATTCCAGTAACACTGACAGTACTATCAAGAAGCTTCCTGATTTAGATCAATGTATAAAATATTTTGATCCAAAACTTCACCACAAACAAACTTCAACTAAATGCCAGTTTATGTTTGTTCTGAATATATTTCTTTTGTTTTTTTAACTATCCCAAGATGAAAGAATGCCTCTTTTAAATGCAGAAAACCTATGATTATTAAAGTGTTCAAACAGATTTTATATTTAGAGGGAAAAAATAAGCAAAGCGTACTTAATTTGAAGCACATTTTTATTGTAGAAATTTATAAATATATTGGATACATATTTATTCCACTTAATATAGATTTAGAACCATAATTTCCTCAGTTATAAGTTGCTACTTTTTAAAAGACAGAGAGAACTCCACAAAATTGAATACTGATGTTAAAAAGCACAATTATGTTTGTGGATCTTAAGTTATAATTTGCTGAGTTTGTAAATTATAATGGTTTAGATTTTTTTTTCAGAATTCAAGTTTATTTTTAGCAGCCATGCAGGAAGTTTTACAAAACTTTAAATTCACTACAAGATAATTAATTCATCAGGAAATAAATGGTGAAAGTATGTAAATTGCTCTTAAAACAACAGCATTGCAACCAACTGTATATCAGCATTTAACTGAATGCATTATTCAAAGTAACTCTGGAAGTAGCTAAACAATTTAGTAGAGTTTTCCTAAAATCTTTTATAAAATATGAATACTTATAAAACATGAACAAGTGAACAATCCAAATGCATTCAAGACTGAAACTGGAAATCCAATAATTAGGTTATTCACTCAGAGTCGTGATGTTAAAGGTGATCAATGACCAAATGCATATTAAGATCTTCACTTCTCAGATATCATAAAATAGCTCATTAATGAGGTTGGATGAACTCTCTCTAGCCACACACAAAATCAGCAGTAATAATAGTGATAAACCATGCAGGAACAGGAAAGATCTGCTTGAAACAAATCTTTTTTCTCAACTTCTGAAATTAGCAATACTTCGTATTTTGACGACCGATCCGGTTAATAATGGTAGGAGGAAATAACTGTTCTACTGCTAGGATCAAAGGAACAATTTTTTTCTAAAAAACGCCTCCCGTAAATCACCCCCTATCTCTTATAGTTCCCCCCCCCGCAATTTTGCTTCCACGTCGTTCCCAACCTCCTTTTCTGAAACAAGAACAATGCATTTCTGCTAATTTGAGAATGGCTCTGTCGTGGTTCTTTCAATACTACTATACGACTATAATTCTTTCAAATGCGTCTGGTAAACATTCATCGTGGGCAAGGGCTGGAGGAGCAGAATGTAAGAACTATACTGTATAGTCTTTTATTTTCCCCTGGCAGAACGCTTCCGAAATGTCAAAGAAATAAAATGTTCTGAACAGATTTTCAGGTAAAGGTTGACGCGTCCTACAAGGACCATTTGTGCAGGGACGGGGAGGGGAGAAGCACACACTCTCTGCGGAAGAACCGTGGCTTTTCGCCCTACCCCGATTTAAAATGGAAATGACTTTGGATTAATCTCTTACCCTAGTCAGGGGTCTCCGTAGTTCCGGGGCTGCCAACCAGCAGCGCTTCCTAGAGGGGGGTCTATGCCCAGGCGGCCACAGAGAAGTCGGCAGAGGCGCGAGCTACGGCGGACTAGCCCAGGTCCGCCCCCGGGAGACGCAAGGAGGGCGAGGGCCCCTCCAGGCTCCCGTTGTCGGCAGAGCCCCAAGTCCAAAGTCACCGCCTCGCTTTCTGCCTCTTCCCGGGGCTGGAAGCGCCCAACCGCAGCGGCTCGCAAAACTATTTAGGGAGAAGAGAGTCGGGACTTTTATTTTGCTTTTCATCCGAATAAGGTCTCCGGCAAGGTTGTCTGGAACTACTTGGTGCTTTTTTTCTTTCTTCCTGGCTTCTCTTCGGCCCCGGTTGTAAGGCTCACACCGGCTTCGGCAGCCTCGGCTCACAGCAGACACCTCGCTGCAATTTTGCGGCAGCTACCGGGGCTCGCTCGGGCACGGCCGCTGCGGAGAGGCTTTCGCTCCGGGACGCCCGAGACCTGCGTGCCTGCCGGGAGGGGGTGGGGGGGTGCGGGGGAGAAACGCCAAGAAGCCCCTCGCGCTCCCTTCGCCCCTCTGGCGGGGAAGCACCCGGGGTCCGCCAGGGGAAGGTCGGACATTTGCCACCCGGGGCGCCCCGAAGGACGTGGATCCGCGCGGGGGGAGACCGCCTGGGTCCACGCGGGCTGCGTGCTCGGCCCGATCTACTTATTGGCGACTAGGTCTCGCTGAACTAAGGGGAAGCGGCGGGGCGCTTTCAGGGTCTCTCCTCCTCCACCGGTCGTTTCTTCACCTGTCTTTTCTGCATTTCATACTCGTAGTGAAACTGTTGGGGAAGTCTTTAAAAAAAATCCATCCCGGAAGAGGTTAACGCAAACCGCTTTCCTGTTGCTGTCAGGGTGGCTCGGCGGACGTGGCCGCGAGTGCCTCCCAAGTCAAGTTTGACTCCAGGCGGGCGTTGCAAGGCGCCACTTTGGTTTCGCTCTTCTTTAGCGAGGGCGTCTCTGAGTGGCCTCCATCTCCTCAAACCGTCCTAGTCCGAACCGATTCCCCCGCGCCTCCTGCCACTCTTCTAAACAGGGGCGGCAGGATCCGTTTCTTCCAAAACCTTTAAATACGTTCTGCCGTCGCCGCGACTAAAAAGCCGCACAACCCCGAAACCCATTCAGGCTGAGGGGATTTTTTTTTTTTGACCCTCTAGCGCCACCGTAAAATAGAACACTCTTTAAGGGGGCCAACAGTTTCGCTGAGCGGCGGGAAGGCTGTTCCTGCTCCGGCTTTGGCAGTTGGGCGGGCGAACGGCCGGGCGCGCGCGGGGCTTCCCCCAACGGCAACGCCGAGGCAAAAGGAGGAGGGGGAGTTCGCCGAGTCGTCTCCGCCTGACGGAGGGAAAAGGGAAGGGATTCCCGCAGCACCACCTTAAGCGCGGAGCTGCCGCCGACGCTGAGGAGAGGCTTCAGGGTCTCCGTGGCTGGCTGGGGGCGGCGGAGGGAGAGAGGCGGACGGGGTCGGTTATTCCCCCCCCCCGTTACCCAGGATTCCGGGAGGAGAAAGCGCGCTCCCGTGCTGGGGGTTTGGCCCCGCGCTCGGCGTCCGTTAACTCTCCCGAGCGGTTCGCGCTTTCGCTCCCCGCCGCCGCTCCAGCGAAGGCGTCTTCACCCGAATCCCCTTCTCGGGCGCGGATCCACTTGTCCTCCAGCCTACCCCGCCTCTCGGCAGCTCCCGAACGCCGTAAGGGGACGGCGGCGCTGGCTGCCACAGGACTAGCTGGGGCCACTCAACCTCCCGGCCCCGTCGCGGCCGACTCCCAGACCCCGCGGCTCCCGGAGCGCGCGCCCGCCCGCCCGCGCGCGCAAAGGACGAAGCGGCTCTGCTCCCACGCGGGCGCTCCCCCGCCTAGAGAGGAGCGGCTCGCCACCCGGCGCCCCTTCGCCTCCGGGAAGGAAGGAAGGAAGGAAGGAAGGAAGGGGGGGGACAATAAAATGCGGCCAGGGAGGGTTGACTCCCCTCGCCCGCCCTCCCCGCTGGACTGGCGCACCGGCCCCCTCCCTGCGCTGCGGGGGAGGGCCATGTGCGTTTGTTTTGAGGTTCCGTCGCCGCCAGGCCGCCCGGAGGAAGGGACTGACGGGAAGGAAGCGCCTCGAATGGATGCGGGGCTGGCGCCGCTCCAGCCCTCCCGCCTCCGCGTCCCGAGTGCCCTCCCGCGTGGCTGCTCGGCTTCACTTTTACAGCTGTAGCCTGGTTCGCTCGCTTCCTCCCCTCCGCCCCCGATTTCGCAGGCTCCCCTCCCGCTCATTCTGCCCCTTCCCTTCGCAATGCCGCCTCCTCGCTTCTCCTCCCAGCTCCCCCGCCCGCTCCCTCTTCGTTTGCCTGGGTGCTTGCGTGAACCGCGTGTTTCAATTTATTATATATTTATTGGGCTTTAATTCACTGGCAGGCAGCTTCCTCTTCTTTCTCTCCCCCCCTCCCCCGTTTCCCACTCCTGGTCTTTCTCGCCTGCGTGGAAACGACGGTGCTGGCCTCAGCAGCAGCAATTTGTACAATCCTAGCCGGCAAGGGGGCTCTATCCTGTCCGAGTGATCCCGTAAGATAAACGCAGATACTATTTTGGGAAACTGGGGAGAGGAGAAGGAGGAAGCCCGGGGGGGGGGAGTAGGAGGGATAGAGAAGGGAGGAAGCGAGACTGTTGTTATTTTGGATTCCAAGAATCGGGAGGAGGTAGAGGGAGGGAGGGAGGCAGGCAGAGAGAGAGAGAGAGGGAGTGGAAAAAGGCATCACCACCACCCCCAAAATTCCCAAAGCAAAGGAGGACAACCCCAGAAAGGACTCACTTTGCCTGATGACTCAACGCAACTAATAATCATTTGTCTCCTCTCGGGCGAATCCCTCGTGTTGCTGCTGCTGCCGCGGCTGCTTATGCTGGCTGGAAAAGGGAGAGATTGAAAGTGACACATCGGGCGCAGCTCGCGGCTTACCGGAGATCAGAGCACCGGCTTGTGCCGCCGCCGCCGCCGCCAGTCCGATAGAGTGTCCCCCTTCGGAAACAGCTTCTCCACCCCTTTGATTCCCCCTCCCCCTCTTATACCCCCCCTTTTTGCCGAAGGGCTGAGAAACCGCCTCCCGCCGCCTCCTTCCCTCCCGATCCCAGAAGTCTCACCTCTCCTTTCCAGTTGCCAACTCGGGTGCCCTTTTAGGAAGAGCTCATTCCGCAAAGCATCAAGCAATTTCAGGCGCAAGACGAGCAGGCACCCTAACTCGGGAATCAAAAAAAGAAAAAATAATAGCCCCCCCAACTTAAGGCGTCAGCGGGGTGGGGTACTGGGGAGAAGCGAAAAAGGCAAAGAAGAAACTTAACGTAGCAAGAGGAGCCAAGAAAACTTTCCATCCTGGATTCTCTACTTTTGATCCATGGACAGAGCCCAAGTCAGCCAAGTTACGGACAGAGCATAAGCAGTAAGTACTGTACTACTGGAAAGCTTAGCCGAACTTGCCGCGGTAGTCCCGAAAGATGGTGGAAGACGCCTGCTCAAAACAAAATAATCGACTTAATAGAAATGTAATAACTGAACGAGTTGCTTCAGGTTGAAGTTTCAGTGTGATATGCTACACTCCATTTTATTTGTTTCTGTTTAACTCTAAATCGCTCTTATGCTGTCTCTCCCCCCACCTTGTGTAGTGAAGCTTGAAAAACGCAATCTGCTTGAGATAGCATTTCAGCACAAAATTCTAAATCGGCTCCAGGATTGTAGGCATATATGGAGAAAAACTCGAAGGAAAAATGTTTTTCCCCTTTCTGAGCAAATCTAATTTTTTTCTTTGCAAAAAAAGTAAATTAATAGAAGAATCAAAGGCTAGCCTAACATCTCTATTACTTAGCAAGTGTTTACAAATTGAAAAGATGACAAATATATGTTGCTTTTAAAGGCTTCTTTAATAGTTTGAAAGTGGGACTACATTCTTAAGTACTTTTAGCTGGCATTATAGATTTGCTGCTTATTTCTTCATACTTTATCCAGAATAGGACCAATCTCGAAATGCATATTAGCTATATAACTGGGTGACGATATCGATTCAGAAGTATTTGAAATGCATTAGCTCTTTTAAAGCTTAGGCTTTCTTATTAACACAGCTTTTATAAATTGCATTCTTTCTCCAGAAGAGAAACCAACAGGTAAATAGTATATAGTAGTAAGTTTACAAAGCCAAAGTTAAATGAACAATGAAGTTCTCTGAAAGATACTATGTAGGTACTTGTTAGCTGAAGGTACCCCAAACTACATAGGAATATGTTAAGAAATCAGGTGCAAAACTAGAATGTTCTGGCTAGCTCTCCTGTGCCGTATTTGAAGTTTATTTCTGCTTGAAGCACCCTCCTTGGTAAATGTAGATGTAACTAACTGACACAGTAGATCTGGATGCTTCTGAAATGGTATTTCTTGTTTCTTTCTTTCTCTTTCTCTTTTTAGGTCCTTGCTCATTTTATTGTGACCTGCCTGTGGGAACGTTGTCTCCAACTCAAAGTAATATGGATCGGAGAAGTGAGAGTCCCTGCTTAAGGGATAGCCCAGAGAGAGGGAGCGGCAGTCCTGATGTCAAAGGTCCTCCCCCGGTGAAGGTGGCCAGGCTTGAACAGAATGGCAGCCCTATGGGAGCCAGAGGGAGGCTCAATGGTTCTGTCACCAAATCAGTGGGAGGTAACAAACCTAGCAGAACTAATGTATGCATAACAGTCTGGCGGCTGAGTTATAATAGCACAAGGTCTCAGGGTTCAGGTTGGCGTAGCTTGAGCGTCTTGGTGTAAGATTACGGAAAGAAAGTCAATGGCAGACAGTTAATGCCCCACTTTAACTGATGTCTCTCATCAGTAACCAATAGGCTCATTATGGTTAAATAAAGTGGCTTATGTAGAAAGTGGCATATTTTGGGCACTTTGCCATTTTATAGCTGGAGTTAGCTCCTTTATTTTGCAGTAGAGAGTGCCTCCTTTTTCCTGGAATGCTTGAAGTTGTTAAACACTTTGTCTTACTCTTAACAGAACACATAAAAAGAATTTAGATTTTATTTTATTTAGGGGTACTTGTCATTATCTTCTAAATAGTTATATATCTATATCTGGACCAATGTCAAAGTATTTAGCTCATATGTAGTTTTTTATTTGTGCTGAAATGGTTTGCATTAAATAAACTGCATTAAGGGGGCACTTTTTAGTCCCAAGAATTCTATATTTTTGTTAAATGCTTTCTGTGCATTTTACTATTTTCATTATATTTTATTCTTTCTTAGAAGGATTTCAAAATCTTTAAAATATGGAAAAAGGTCATTTCAAAACCTGTTCTTAGTTTAATTCAGTGGAGATTTGTGAGATGTAGTTTAGGAGTTCAGGTGGCCTTCTTAACCTGTAATCCTAATCTATTTAGAAATAATAGTTTGGTGTCACTAAGTAAAATATAATTCAAAAATAAATGTATAAGCTAAACCATTTCTTTACTTTCTGAGAAAAAACTAAGTTCATTTTGCTTTTGTGGAGAATTATATACCGTTTCTATTTTAACAATCTTATGTCATTTGGCTGTTATAATTACAGATACCTCATGTGTTCTATATTGTTTTACATTTTTAAATGATGCTATTTCAATAATTAACATTTTAAAACCTTTAACATGACATTACTTTAAAGATTTCATTTTTGAATGTTATAGCTCCTTCGTCTTTCATTTCAGTTGTTTTAGATTTGAAGGTGGATGTTATAAAAAGGTCATCTTTGTGTGAAATTTCTAAAGTAGGAGGAGATAATAATGACAAACACAGTTCTCTTAAATATAAAGAATGTTGTAATGCACATAGCAGCATTTTTACTGTGCAGCAGTTTATTAAAAATGGACGTCTTTACCTTTATTAGGTTCTTTGATAAGAAAAATACAGTATGGTACCATTGCACCTTTTTAACAGTTTTGTGTACATTCTTAACTTTTCCTGTTCAGTAGAGATTAGTAAATGCTAAAGATTACTGAAAAGTTATATCTTGGGGTTTCCTTTATCTGTCTCTCATTCTGTCTCCCCTGTCCTTCATTTTAGTTATTTATATATTCTTAGGTAATCTTAGATAATTTTTTTTTTTGTACTGGTTAAAAAATATCCAGTGGCTTCAGAGCTTTGAAGAATATATCGGTCTTTTTTTTTTTAGCATTCTTATTGTAATCTTAAGAGATAATAAAAAATATGAGTTATTGAAAACTATGAAAGTAATAACAGTTATTGATTTGTTGCTTGCTACACTTTCTGCTACTGTTTCAAAATGAGCCGTGGAAGAGATTGGGACAAGTTAAAATCATTTATTTTGAGGAAATGTTTGTAAGTTTGCATTGTTGCTTTCTGGTGATCTGTTACATACATTGCAGGATGAGAGATCTTTAATTTTTAAAACATATTTTGGAGGGGTTTGCAACTGTTGTGTTACAACTACAGTGCTTTGCCAAAAAAAATATCTCAACAAATGGTAGTGATGTCAATGTGGCAAGAGATAGGATTTTATTCATTTTTTGTGAAGTCTTTCATTTCTTAGTGTCATCCTCTAAGAACTTACCTTTTCATGCAATGCTAATTGTTTTAAATTAGCAAACCATATTATGATATTAACCTTCTGTTTCATGGAGGTTCTTGTAATTGTAACACCTGTTTACCAATTGAATGGAAGGCAATAAGAATAATTTCAGAAAACAACTTAATTCTATTACACTGAATGCTAAGGCAATAAAAATATTAAAATAGTTAAATTAGACCATCTTAGGAAGTGAGTGATAGATCAAATCGGTGTAAATTTTGTTTTAGCTGCTGTACAACTTTCTGTCTTCTAAAATCTTCATTGTTATTGTGCTTCAAAAGTTTACTTTGTAAAAATAATAAACAAATCTGTTCATAGAAATAAGTATTAATTACAGAAGAAGATTGCCTTGCTTCAAATAGTACATTTAATAAAATAGTATATCCTTTTAATTACAGTACAACCCAATATTTGTAAAGACACCCATTTTTAATAAACTGCTGCACAGTAAAAAATGCTGCCATGTGTACCTTAAAACATGCTTAATTTGAATTTTATAGATTTAAAGATAGTAAATTATAGCAGAAAGGGAAAGCGTTTTATAAAAAGGAGTAAACTAAGAGTTACCTTAAAGAAATATTTGGTATGCAGAACAATAAAGAGATACTTGAGATTGTCCAAGTATAATGACTTACTTTTAAATATAATACATAATTTAGGAAAGTTACATGTTCTTTAAATAGTACTGTAGTTTTTTTTAAGGATCATCAGACTGTAATTTTCTTATTTTTGTTGGGGAAAACAAAAAAACCCATTGATACTTCCCATCCAATTTTAAAGCATACTCTCCTCTTTATCCCTCCAGTTATTTGTGCAGACCTAAGATTATAACATTAGTTAGGTTAAGATGCATATTGTCTCTTATGAACTTGTGGTATATCCTTTTTCAGACTTTTATTTTGAGATGTAAAGAAAAATTACAGAAAACCTTTATTGTTAATGGCAAATTATGTGTTCTTAAGTTAACACTTCTTGCTTTTTTGCAATATTAATTTCAGCAGAACTAGTCAAGATTAGCTGCTGCTTTTCTTCCTCCCTCCCCCTTCTTCTGGTACTTCTTCTAGCACTTCCTGCAATTCCTAGATGCTCTGATTTAACCATCTATGCAATAAAACAAATGCTGTGAAATGTTCATGATTGGCAGAATTTATAGTAAGTCTGTGGGAGAAAAAAGCAAATATCTCTTTAAAATACATATGACGCCTTGGGAGAGAGTTTAAAGCAAGCAAGAGCTCTGGGGTGTTGACAGCTTTATATCCCTGCTGGGTAACATTCACTTACTAGAATTGGCGTCCTCTCTCAGTTACTAATTTGCTCCATAAGGATTTTGAAGAAAAGAAATGGACGATTAATGGCCAGGAAACTTAGATTTGTAAAAATGCTGAATAAAATTATCTGTTCATGACTCGTCAGTTTTTATGTACATCTATCTTTATTAGTGTTTTAAAACCTTAATAAGACTGTGATCATCTCATTAATTTAGAAATGAGGTCTGTAAAAATCTCTAAGATGCCTTAAAAATTAAGTCTCTTATTTTGTTCCTAAGTTACATGCAGAAAAATAGTATAACATGCCGACATCAAATCTAAGAAAATGAGTACTAATATCTGAAGTTGGCATGTTATACTATCTATTTTCATAACTGTTCCATCCAGTTCATTTCTTGAGTTGTATTATAAGGATGAAATACACATATTATCAGATCTTGTATATTTATTTTAGACTGATTCAAAAAGTATAGGTTTGCTTAAACAGCTATCTAGTGGTTTGCTTAAACAGCTATCTAGTGGGCAGTGAGTGTTTGAATGAAAAGTAGTAATACTTCTGTTTCTATTCTGAAATCAGTCCAGTGAAACCAGTAAGTTTTCATCATGACTAACCTAAATGCCATTCTTTTTAGTAGTTGTATTCTAAGGCTGTCTACGCTGAAACCCATCCTATTTCTATTCAGTGTAGTCATATATTTCTCAAACTGGCTTAACAGGAAAATATGAAAGCACTGTTTTCATTTTTTAATAAAATAGCAAGTGGTCCAATATGAAATATGATTGAAAAAGATATCTCATTGATTCAATTGTTTACTCTGAAGTACATGCACATTAGGTTGCGGCCTTAAACTTCAGATCAGGATCTCAAACTTATAGTTTACTTAGTAATGAATTCAATATTGTATAGTCCCAAATAGGATTCCAGTTTTTGTTTTAAGGCCTAGCATGTCATTGTTAAAATCTTTATGTTACAAAGATTAATGCTGAATCTAATAGAACTGGACATAGGAGGGTTTGTTATTATCTTTTATTACTGTGTTGCAAGGGTCATGTGGGGAAAATCACAGCTAGCTTTTTGTTGTAACATTAAAAGGGAATCTATAGTAATGAGTGTGTTCTAATGTATTAATGGAATAGTACTGATGACAATTGTTAATATAATTTTCTTGCAAATAAAATTGCTTTTGCAACTGTGTGACGATAACACTATAGTGCTGAAGCTTTCAGTTTTTCTTCTGTTGGTATGGTTTTATATATTTAGCAAGTACTGCATAACATGATGGAAAAGTGATCTAGTTTTAGCCATTGTGACAGATTGTTGTTATTGCCTGATTTTGGAATATATATGCTTTACATAAACCTGAATTGAATAGTGTTTTATTTTTACAGTGTTAATAGTCTAAAATCTTCAAAAAATTGGGGAACAATAAGCTGTTAAGTAAATTAGAAATTGAATATTTTAAGACAGAATTTATAACTGAATTGAACATTGAGATTTGCTTTTGGAGACAAAAGATACTTTGTCTTCTCATAAGAATATAGTTTTTTTGTGGGTTTCAGAATTTGGTCTTTTGGTTTCAAGATTATGCAGTTCTATATTCAGAATGAACATACTATATAATCCAATAAAAAACCTGGGATTGGTGTTTTACATAATTTTGGAACACATTTTCTGAAATACTTTACATAACTTTGATGAATTTCAAACATCAAGTTGAGTTGTAATGCAATTTGTTTATTTGCTTCAAAGACAAAAAGAATAGCATGTTAAAGAAGAGAATGTCCAATGCCATTATGTAAACTAATAACAAAGTCAGTGCAGTGAATGAAAAAAAAGGAATCTAGCCTTATCTCTAAAAGTAGATTTGAGAATGCATTTTCAATAGAATGCAGTTTTAAATAGAATGTAAGTACTGTACTTGCTTAGAAACAATGTCTTCATTGGAAACTTAGGACATTATAGTTGTGTAGTTTTTAAACTTGTGATACTAATCTTTCTTTCTTTCTTTCTTTCTTTCTTTCTTTCTTTCTTTCTTTCTTTCTTTCTTTCTTTCTTTCTTTCTTT
>JANHFO010006063.1:1952-19307 GCA_032468095.1 Pareas carinatus | reverse complement strand
TGTTAAAGTTCAATGCTAGTTATTCAAGTTATCTGTACACCACAAGTTCCCCCTTTCGCCTCCCGACTCTCTCCCCCTCTTCCCATTCCCTTCCCCTCGTAGCCCATATTTTGTAAATATTGTTAAAGTTAAATGTTAAATGTTTATGTTATTTGTACACCGCCCCGAGTCCTTCGGGAGAAGGACGGTATATAAATCTAAATTAATAAATAAATGTATCAAAGACTTGGATTTATTAAATTAGCAAATTGGAATAATGAATTCAAAATTTGGCACAGATTTATTGCAATTTGTTGTCATTTAATAAAGATAGAACTACAGTTTATTCTAAAATGAAAACCAGTACTTTCTCTCTCCTCCTGTGAATAAAGAAGAGGAAAGTGGGAAATGAAGTCTAACCTGCTAGCGTTTCTCCCATCTTCTAAACCATAATTTAAATGAGGAATAGAGAACATGTGTTTAGATACCATTGATCTACAACTATCATTAACTCTCATCACTGGCCATGCCTTTAGAATTGTAATTCAGCAATCCATGGATAAGACTTAAGTTCCGTGCTCTTTGTTTAGTTAGGGGTTGGCAACTTATAAACTGTGTGGCAAGAGTCAGCACTCTGCCATGCTGACTGCAATTTTGAATGTTTGAATGTTTTTTGTGTTAATTTGTGGTTTGGAGGAACTGAAGGGGTGAAATGGGTCCATTAAGCCTTGCAGAAGCTTAAGACAGACATAGCAATCCTTAAAACCTTGAATATCCTCAGCTGGACCATAATTTTTATTTATGGGAGGAGGGTTAAAGTAAAAAATCAGTGCCTGATATAAAATACAGTATATAAAATGCAGTATATTTTTCAGACAAGTTCCAAGAACAGTTTAGAAGGGGCATCTTTTGATTCCTCTATCAAATACATACTATCATTTCAAGGAATGTAGTTATACTTTCTTTCTCCATCTTTGCACACGCTTCTTCTCTTCCACACTTTTTTTCTCCAAATCCTGTTAATGTGTGTACCATAAGTAACAGGGTCAACGGGCACAATTCCACCCCCCCCTGTCTATATTTATTATACAAACTTGGATGAGTTTGTGAACATGTCACAGTTTTAGAAAAACCCACCTCATGTTATTACTGGGAAATCTTAAATTTGACATAGTTTAGAAATGATATAGGACATTTTACCACCAGTTATAAACATTAGCTATAAACTGAATATTTTTCCATTTATATCCTCTGTTATGCATAAAAACCAAGCCTTTCTCATTTTTCACTCTAGATAGGTTTTATTCCCAAACTAAAAGTGCAACAATTATTTTGATTTTTGGAATCTTTAATAACATCAAGATTGCAGGATAGACAGCTAAAGAAACAATAAACTAAATTATTTTGATCTTATCCCATTCCATGGTTGTAGAAATGCTCCTTGGAATGCTCCTTGGAGTAATTTTTTTCTTGAGATTTAAAGGAAGATTGTTCACAGTTGTGCTGAATCTAAGTGTCAGTCATCAAGGAAATCAAGAAATCCAGGCAGTTCAAATAAATATAAAGGTTTATTGCAAGCTTAAGCTTTCTGTGGTAGATAAGAGTCAATGGAATTCAAGATGGACTGGAATTAGATCTCTTGTGGGCACGAAGAGACTCAAGACTGATGACACATTTGACCTCTACCCCTGGCTCAGCTTGGTCATCTCCTACCATTTTATCCATTAAGTATGGATAAAACCCATTTTTTTAAGGACAAAAACTTTTAAAAGGTGCCATTGCAACTCATTCTAAGGGTAAATAAGTGAGACATGGTTGAAAATTGCAATATCTTTTTTACAAATAAATACTTTAATCAGAGCCATAGTACATGAGAACAGAAGTCAGCCATTTTTTCAAGTTCTTGAATTACTTAAGCTTGCTTGAATGAATGTTATGAAACAATGTAGAATATACCACATAAATAAATCAAAATAACCCCCCAACTATTATTTCTCTTGATTTGTAAAATTTAATTACAAATTACTAAAAATTACTACAAGCAAAGAAGCAAGAATAGTTGAGGATTTGCCATCCCTCAAATGCTTTTTGCAGTTCTGCATTTGCAGATCTTTCACAGCATATTTATATAATACTAAATATTTTAAACTACTTGTTTTGTTAACCTTTTTGAGCTTGCTCTTTCCTACTCCAAAATGCATACATTACCTTCTGAAACTAGACTCCATAAGGAATAAGGAATAGTATAATTAATTTTAAAAATCACTGAATTAAGCAGCACAGCAGCAACAAGAAGAGCTTTATTTATCCTAGTATTTCCTGTGCAATTTAATTTATAGTATATGCTAGGTGATATAAAAGTTTCGGCTACTAATTTCTATTTTCAGGGTTTAAAAATAAAAATACAACCTTGAAATACAAGTTTTCAGATAGACCTGCTTAATTTGACATGTAATAGTTTCTTCTGCTCAGAATAGTATAGCAATTTGTTTCCTATGTGAATTTTCACAAAAGGATTAAAGACATGTTTCTATAAATATTATTTATTTAATCTATTTGCATAGCTGTTGTTCTGTAGCAAGTAGCATGAATATTCTCAGATTCCTGGCTGTGTGGTCCCTGTTGCAGTTGAAAGCAGAATAGAAACATCTGAAAACCATTATTTGGATTATACATGCTGGAGTATCTGATCTTACCTTTAGGATCCAGTTCCGAAATCACATTTCTTCTCACCCTTTGTATTCCCCTATGTGACATAACTTCTAACATACATGAACCATAAAGATTCTTTCGATAATACTCAATATAAATTAAAGTGACAACTGAGATAAACTGGAGTCATATGGATTTGCCACAAAATTAATAGGAAAAGCAAATTTTCCAATTATATAAAAAGAAAGATAAATCTAGCTTTAGGAGCTATACAATAGTTTTTGTATATGGATATATTTTAATTTTTATTTGTCACTTAAGAATGAATGAATGATACATTTTCAACTACATTACTTTCTTTTGAAAGAATTTTGATTATCTCCTGTTTAGAACTTATTTATTTCTCTTTTTTCTGGTTTCAGAGTATGATATCATCCATTGTAAATAGCACATATTATGCAAATGTGTCAGCTACTAAGTGCCAGGAATTTGGAAGATGGTATAAAAAGTACAAGAAGATTAAAGGTAAATTGATTTTAATTATCATTCAATGCCAAACCTTTTAACAGATCATGAATACTTGAAATTTCTTATTCTAAAATGATCAAGAGTTGTTTACAAAGACTAGTTTATATACAGTGTCATCAATATTTTTCCAGATACAAAGATCCACTTTGGGTGAAGCAGTTTATGTATGATCTTCAACAATTTTTATAAGTATTATATCTCAAGGTAAAGAAAGGAATATTTCAAAAGTACTTTTTATATAATCACAGTGAAAATATAAACAAAGGAGTGAAACAGCTTCAAGGCCGTTTATGGATCATTGTTACTTATTGTAAGACAAAAAGGGAGAGCATTCTTACTACATTGGACTATAATATAAAAGCACCTTCAAACATTAAAAAACTCTTCCTGTAGTCCGAGAATTGCCATTGCAGCCACTAAGTATGTTATGGATTTCTACTTCCTTTCCTCATTTATTTTTTACAACTTTTCTTTTTCTCTCACCCCTCACCATATTATAAGTAAGTGCAGAGTTAATTGTTAAATATAGAAAAGCAGAATAAGATCTTGATTTCAATTAAGAGGTCAAGGATCTAAGCTCAAAGAGTTTTTTGAATAACTGTGTGCATGCCACTAATGAGATTTTAAGTTTAAAACTCATTGGAAATGTGTGTGCATGTATATGTATGCATGAGGGGAAACGAAAGGTTACAGTGTGTGTGAAATAAACACAAGCTGTTTTGACATGGTTCAAATACTGTTGTTTCTTCAGCTACAACAAACAGGAGGAAAACAGCAATGAAAAAATTATTATAGGTATACTTATTGAAAAATAAACAGAACCAAACATTATCAACGTCATCATCATCTCCAAGAGCTTTTGTTATATTTTGTTTTCATATTCAATTTCTGTCGCATAGTATTTGTAAATGAGAATATACTTTATATGTAAGATGAAAGGCTCAATTTCAAAAACTATTTTAGTGTATTCCTGTGAATTTAAAAATAAGGGTTGAATTACTGTGAATCTGGTCAGCAAGATCACCCATAATTCAAGGTCATTCCAGTTCAAGCAACCACTGTTGTACACATACATCTTAATTTTTTGTTACATTAAACTAATTGTAAAAAAGCTATTTTAATTTAATATTGCAAATGGAAAATGACGAATAGCTTCAAAATCATTTTATTGACATTTCAGTTGAACATAATCTGTTCTGTGAAATGTGTTTCTGATTTATCTACTAATGTCTCTTTTAATAAGGCAGTGGGAACTAACTGGTTCCTTCTTAATCAAAACCATGATTTCCTAAACATAAGCTATGAGATTCTGTTACAAGTTGCCACATACAGATCTCTTTGGTCAATCCTTTCCCCTCCTGTTCTGTTGAACTAAACAAACAGTAAAATAATTATGCATACAAAAAGATCAAAGTAAATATGACTAATGCATTGCAAAAATTTTAAAAACTTTCTGAAAGAAAAAAAGCATTAAGTTGCAGAACATATATTTAATGTTTAAACAAATATGAGAAACTGAACAATCAATAATTTGATATCATTAGCAACAGATGTAAAAGTTATATGCAAAGAGCACTTGAAATAAACATGCTCAGGTTATAGTTGTGGAATCTATTACATATTTAACATTGCTATTATCCTTAGCTCATGTTAACTTCTGTCTTTATATCAGGCTTCCATTTTGTATTGGTGAGATCCACATCTATTGACATACAAGCTTCTGGAAATTGTTTGCCATCCATTAAAACTGATACTAGAAAAAAATCATATAGACTATATCATTTTGGGGATTATTTGCTCCCTTCCTGAGAGCTAGGAACTGTTCTCAGTTGTAAGCCTCCTATCATTTTACTTTCCTTTGCCCTTTCATAATTTGTGTTTGAAATTTTATATTGTACATTTATAATGAAGATTTATCTTAGCAATTCATAGAAATTTGTAATAATATTTATGATTACAATAATTATGAATAATAGACATAGTAAGAATGATAGCGGTGAAAATCTTGTGCTATTTGCACTGTATGAAAGGCCGAGGAGCATATATAGAAAAAAATTAAATATGCAGTCTTACTCATTTAGGCTTTCATTCATAACACAGATCAATTTTACCATTGTTGGGAAGCATCCAGCTTGGCAGGGAAGAGGGATCAAGTGCCGTATTAGCCTGGAGTCACTGTGCAACCATAAACGGCTAGGACCGACCTCCCTCCTCCCAATTTCCTTAGAGTTTTATCTGCTTGTTCCTAAGAGTAGACTGCGAGACTGGTTTGATTCCTGTATTATAGGCAAAGCATGTGATTACCTTGAACTCTGCATGCGTAAGTCTGGTTGTTTGTGCCTGACAACCATAAACCAATTGAAACTGCAGTTTGAGGGGTGAAATCAATACTGACCCATCAATATGTGCTTTGTAAATTGCTTGTATAAAGTGTGCCATTAATTTTTTGCTACCAAGTATGAGTACAGGAAATTCAGGAAAATATTGCTTGATTTTAAAATGTAGCTGATCAAATTTAGTATGCTACTGAGGTATATTCAGAATAGTATTTTAATTAACTTGACGGGCACTCAAATGGCTAGGTGTAGATAGTGAAAAGTTTATATGTTCAGTCCATATCATATTGATGCCTTCTATAATTTATTTATTTATTTTATTTATTAAACAAATTATATGACTGCCCATCTCATGGAAAGTAACTTTGCTGCTGTACAGCAATAATTGTTTTATTATATATAGTATCTATAATATTTGTGTCACTTTTTGTATCCTTTGTTTTGCCTTTGTTTAATAAAACAGAACAAAAGTAAAAAAAATAATGAAAGAGAAAAGAAGAAAAACAATATAACAATATAAGTGCTTTTTCTACATGTAAACATGTATTAATTTTATAGAAAAGATTTTCAATGAAGGTTGATGCTATATCAAATCAAATCAAAGTAGTCTTTATTATGGTCATAACTAACATAGAGCATATTTCACTGTATTCATCTACACATAATCCAAGTCTGTAGGGAACTCCATCTGAAATTTCAAACATCACTTTTCACTTTCTGTATTTTATAAACTTTTGTATACGAGATCCATTTCATATAAAAATAATGACTTAACTGGTATGGGCTGTAAAAAGCCAGATGACCACTAGATGGCAGCAAAGATCTTTTTCTGTCACTTGCCCTATTTAGTGGTTGTCTGGATTTTGAAGCAACAATCTTATAGTCTTAATAGTTCTAATTATGATTTGTTTATACAGTAGGCCAGTGGTGGCGAACCTATGGCACGAGTGCCAGAGGCAGCACTCAGAGCCCTCTCTGTGAGCATGCACATCACCATCACGGCACAGATTTATTTACTAGAAAGCCAGAGGGATGCGAGTCTCCCTTCCCCTTCTCCACACACGCCTGAGGATATTTCTGACATTATCCATCCCTCTGTTCAGCAGCCCAATGGGAGCGCTTCCTCCCTTCCTTGTCTGGGGTAAGGTGGGTGGTTCAAATGCGGTGTGGAGCCTGCGGCGAATGCGAGAGAGGGGAGGAGCTACATTAGAGGGGACCATAGCTCACAGTGGGTCGCAGAAGCTGGGGGAGGCTGTTGAAAAGTCCATGACAAGCCTCATGTGGGTTACACAAGCTGGAGTAGGCCGCCGGAAGGCTCGTGGCGAGCTCGGGTAGGCCACAGGTGGGGTGGTGTGGGGGGGGCGCCAATGGGTACAAGGCGGGACATGTTGCCGTGTTGGCACATTGCAATAAATAAGTGGCTTTTGGGTTGCAATTTGGGTACTTGGTCTCTAAAAGGTTCGCCATCACTGCAGTAGGCTATATTCAACACCGCGAAATGGAGCTTATGCTATACATTCCTTTGGGGTATGTGAAAAAAGAAGGGAAAATCAATTCTGCCAGTATTTCTTTCATAAGCCAACGCAATAATACTTGCTTCCAGGAAATTTGCACAAGATGCAAATTTA
Source organism: Pareas carinatus (assembly GCA_032468095.1). Lineage (NCBI taxonomy): Eukaryota > Metazoa > Chordata > Lepidosauria > Squamata > Pareidae > Pareas > Pareas carinatus. The sequence continues at coordinate 12,184 of JANHFO010006063.1, read as the reverse complement.
GTGAATAGCTTAATAAAATGACTAAAAATGTTATTAGACCGTATCTATCATTTTTAGAATCCTTTAATAAAAATATTTCATTGCTCAAGAACTTGTTTTTTTTCTCCCCACAGTCTTCAAGTATCTTTTCCTCCTCCTTCATATGGTAATATTTATTTATTTATCTTCAAGTCAGTTATCATTTCTTGAAACTGCCAGGACAATTTCTTGCAGTTTTCTTGGCAAGATTTCAGAACTGGCTTGCCATTGCCTACTTCCTAGGTTCTTCCTAGGAAAAGAGCAACTGGGAGAATGACTGAGTGCCAAGTCACCCAATTGATTTTGTGCCTAAGGTAAGACTAGAACTCATGGTCTACCAAATCCTACCCTGGTGTCTTAACCACTACACCAAACTGGGTCTCCATGGCAATATTAATAGGCTTTAGAAAATAATTGTAACCCTGAATTATTGGTGATCAATGTTTTTACTAGGCAACTCTATTTGTCATGGCAACTGATTCTTGAGTTCCCATTAGTGGGTGGCTGTTCTGCTTATATTCTGTTTGTAGGCTTTTTATAGATATCTGCTGGGCAATTTTTTATATAGAAAGGTTGATCAGGTAAATATATTAATATATTAATGTGAAACGTTAACAGAAGTTCTATAGGATTATAAGCAATCTCCATATGAGCTCTAGGTAATAGATTTTACTGGAGAATTAGTTGACTGATGTCTACTATTTTGAAAACAGATTTTCAGCATATTTGCAGGAAATCATTTTAGGAAGCATTTCATGACTGCCAAATACTATAGTGGAACTGCCCTTTTGGACACACAAATCAAATGTGCAAATACAGTTTTCCTGGTCAGAGACCAGACAGTAAATAACACTGATAGATGGTTGGGGTAAACATGAATTTAAGTGTTGACTGGAAATGAGATTTCTGAAATTACCTCTTTGCTCATAATTGAGTTAAGTGGGTTTTGATGAAAAGAAATAAGTAATTAAGATAATCACAGTTTTTAAATGGATTACCCACATGAAAAGCACCTCCCATGCTCTAGAATAGTTCTAGGAAGTCAGGACTGGTAATTAGAGAGTCACTTGACAGTGAGAGGGGCGGCATATAAATTTAATAATAAATAACAAAAACTATACTGTGTATCTTTATCTACTGCCTTCTAGAGGCTTGTAAAGGTATTGCAAATTTGTTTTTCTCAAATGGATTGGAAACTACAGTAGCTACAGGTATACGGCATGTTTGCTTTTCCTGTTTCTGCTATTCTGCATTGTTTAGCAATAATAATATTAATATCCTTATAGGATTATATAGACTATATCTGAAGTTGAGTCTGTAAAGAAGCTTGACAAAAAGAACACCACATTTATTTAGGATTTTTCAAACCATTAGGTATAGTTGTTTTTATTATCATTTGAATAGGTACTTATTATTATTTTTTAAATAAGAATATATTGGTGGTGGGGGAGAAGGGAAGAAGAGCCATAGTTTATGATTTTGTCCTGTTAATAACCTGTTTTGATTTGACCAGGCTATGCAAGGTGAAAATAAAACAAAATAAATCAAAACAATAAATGAAAAGTTTAAATGGGTTAAAATTTATAAATAGATGCAAATGTTTGCTTCCTAAATTTGCTGTTGAAAGAAGCCAAAGTATTTTAAATATTCTATAGTATTTTATTAATATTTGATAAATATTTCAAAACTGGATATCTACAATTCATTGAAGATTTACGGAACCACTTAGGAATGGTATATGCTAACAAGGGCTTAATTAAGAGAATCTCTTGCAATGTTTGTTTGTTTATTTTTTATTTGTTTTCAAGACTGCCACACTCCATAATGCTCTGAGCGGCTTACTATTAAAAACAGTAGTTGAATGTACACTGAAGTAGTGAATATGCATTGAAGTTCTGAAAATAAAATAGGGTGTATATCCCATAATTCATTTGGGGATATGAATTTGACCCTATGGTCTGCTGAAGGGACATAGTGTTTACACAGCAGTGATTTGGCTGCACATATGTCATGGGAGAAAGAATACAAATGATTTCAAGTGATTCAAGTGTTTACAAAGACATGGTATGAGAATTGTTGATACTATAAACAACAACAAATAAAAAGGCAAAACAGTATCAGCCATGTTTTTATTCCACATACACCCACCCATGCGCGCGCGCGCGCACACACACACACACACACACACATAATGTGAGTTTATGGAATGGAAGAACTAAAGATTCCTGCATATGCAAATGGACATGTAAATTATCCAATATAATATTTGATTAGTTTTCACAATGAAATAAGATACTTTCATTCAGAAGGTATTGGAAATTTATAAGCAATGTGCCAGTAGTTAAAATAATAGAGAAAAACTGGGCAAACCCATCTTCAAATCCGGCATCAGTATTAGAAGACTTTGGGCTTTTTTCTCAATCTAGTCTGACTCTCAAGATTGGAAGTGAATTGCTGTGTATCTCATTTGAAACGTGTGAAGAAAAGGCAGAATATTAATGTATGTATGTATGTATGTATGTATGTATGCAAGCATGTATGTATGAATGAATGAATAAAATAAATCCTAGTTGAATGTAAATATTTGGGGACTTAATCTTTGAATTTACCAGTGGAACAATAAAATATTAGCACAATTATCTGATGTTTGGTTGGAAAGCTGACCCAATGTAATGGACCCAGCTTCTTGAAATTCATGCAACCCTTACTACATGTCAGATTTAAAAGGATAAATATTAGTTTAATTTAGTGTAGAATATTGTGTCAATATAGAGTTGGCATTAAAGTGAAAACATCTTAATGCAACTGTGTATCTGTTCATTTGTAATCACTGATGTCTTTTCAAATTAAAATGATGGTATGTTTTTATTATTTTAACAGTGGAACGAGTTGAAAGAGACAACCTGTCAGAATATTGTGTTCTTGGTCAACGTCCCATGCACTTACCAAATATCAACCAGCTGGCAACTTTGGGCAAAACAAATGAACAATCTCCTCATGGTCAAATTCACCACAGTACTCCAATCAGAAACCAAGTGCCAACATTACAACCAATCATGAGCCCTGGTCTTCTTACACCTCAACTCAGCCCACAGCTTGTAAGGCAGCAAATAGCAATGGCCCATTTGATAAACCAACAGATTGCAGTAAGTCGACTCCTGGCTCATCAGCATCCACAGGCAATTAATCAACAGTTTCTAAATCATCCACCTATCCCTAGAACAGTCAAACCAGAACCAACAAATTCATCAGTGGAGGTCTCTCCAGATATCTACCAGCAAGTCAGGGATGAGCTGAAGAGGGCCAGTGTCTCCCAGGCGGTCTTTGCAAGAGTGGCTTTCAATCGCACCCAGGTATCATATTTTATTTATTTAACTGAAGCATTTTATTAAATTATTCTATAAAAAAAGGCTCTTTAAAAATCACCTCAAAAAGACAATCTCTGTCATCGAGTTTTCATTTTAAATGAGATGAAGCAAATGGAAAATAAAGGAAGAAGACCTTTCTCAGCAATTTTATTCCATTTCCTTACTTCCCCTTGCAAATTGGAACAATGCATTTAAAAAACCCAACCATTCTGACATTTCACAAGCCTATGCTATAGTGCATTCTGTTCTTTTTTTATATATAAAATTTGTATTTTTATGCTTAGAAACTGGATCCAAATGATTGAGGAAAATGGAAGAGATAGTTTACTTTTCCTTCTTTCATCTCCCTTTAAAAACCAATAGAAAAAAAATGATCCCAGAAATACTTTTTGGAACTTAATCTGTTAAATTCTTAATGAAGCCAGAGAATCAGACACTGGTGACCTTGGCACTATCCATTTAGGGTATATATTTGAATTTTTGTCATTTGAAATCTATTAATTTTGTACTATTTTTCTGCCAAATGAATAAATTTTAATAAAAACATTATGGTCATTTATTTCCCAAAATTCAGACTAGATTATTATTCACCGTGTTAGTTATCTTTGTCTAAGGAAGTCAGGGATGTTGTTTAGATTTAATAGTACCTAATTCTTCTCCCTCTGGTCCATTAAAGTTCAAAATCACCTTTTCTTTTAAAGAAAAAATGTCTCCTTTTTCTGTTTGATGAAAAGCAGGCTGCATGGGTATATTTGAGATGGAAGCAAAGAAGCAAGCAGGAAAATTACATCCCTGCAATTTACTTCTACTTCTATTTCTAGCTCTGACTACGCACAGAAGCATATTTAACTTTGGATTTTTAAAACAATATTGCAAGAATGCATGAACTTTAAATCTTATCTGACTTCTTTTTCAGCAGTACCTTTTTAATTATGGAGCATTTGGGGGACAGTAAAGTTGCTTGCCACATAGATAATAATGAGGAACATATTTGTTAGTCTCCAGATGGTATTACCAATATGATGCATATAAGCACCATAGCACTCATTCCTGAATTACTTCCATAGAACCTGAAAATTAGAAAAAAAAATTAAATGTCTGAAATCCTCTCATTTTAAAATCATGAGGTTCTGAGTTTGCTGATTTTGAAACTTAAATTTGGCTTTGGGAACTTATTATTTCATGTTGAGTTATTTTGTCATGACTGAATGTTTAAAATATCTCCCGTAATTATTATACAATTGTTTTATTATTATCTTCCATTGGGAAGAAAGCAGCATATATAATAATGTAATAGTAACATGAACTATTTTGAGTCCTGTGGTTAAATTATACATAATATATTAATATGTTATAGCTGCTTTCCTAAGAAAAGCAACTCTGGGCAGATTGCTTTCTTTTTATCTCCTAGATTTTCAAATATATGAATGCAATAACTAAAATGTGCATGGGATTATGTATTTTTTCAAATGAAGCTTTTGTTCTACCATTGTCCTGACTATAACCAGGGAACTTTGGGTGTGTGTGGGGGGGGAAATATCATTGTCTTCTTTCTGTAGTCTTTCTGCATTTTTCTCCTTCCGTTTTTCAAAAAAAATTGTAAAGGGGAATGATGAAGAATTCTATAGTACCTTTCATTTGGTAATGGTAGAAGCCGGGAATTATTTGAACATGAGAAAGAAACAAGGAGACCAATGTGGAGCAGGAAAGGATTAAGTGTCTATGTGAAAACAGTTCGATATGCTTTCACTTCATTTCTCCTTTCAACATTTTTCCAAGGAAAGGATATGGGGAATTTGTATAAATTTGCTCATGAAATATGTAGTTCTATTCTGATATATGGATATTAAACACTTAGGACATTAATGGTACATAAAATAAATATGTGAAATTCAACATTACAAAATAATGTACAGTTTCTAAATCATCCACCTATCCCTAGAACACCATTATAAGAGTAGATTATGAGTGAAGCAAAGGTGGAGATTTCATCTTGTACTAAAATTCACTTAATGGATTTTTGGGGCATTGCCACATTGGAAATTCCATATTGTATAGCAATTAAATAAAATTGCAGCATATTTTCAATACTTCATTTCTGCTATTTGAATTATAAGATGGCTGTATCTAGTAAAGCAAATGTCCCCTTTAATCAACACGATTATAACTTACAAACTGGTCTTTAGGGTATCAGTAAAAATTAAGCAGAATACTGTAATATATGTTTTTTTTAATTTTGCTTTTAATTTGAAAAAGTATTTCACCGTCTTGGATCATAACCTATTATGCATCTATGTGTGTATTCAGATATTGTTCTATTTCACTCTTGCTAAAGCTTAATATAATAAATGTAGACAAAATGTATACAATAACATATTTTGAAGTTGACCCAAAAGATAAGCAGTTACATTTGTAGATCTTATAATATTGTCATTAAATAAATATTTGTATGTTTTAGCTTCTAAATCTGTATAGAAATACTTTTCAACATACAGCATGTTGTTCTTTAATATTTGATGTGAAGAACTCTTTTCCTTGATAAGTGACTGAATTAGTTAGCTATTTGGAGCATTTTTGTCTTTGCCACAGAAGCTTAGCCTCATATACAATATTTTTAGTGTGGAATCATAGAACCAATATGTTATTATGGGTGTAATGAATCCCTTTAAATGAAAATGTTCTTTTCAAAATTGTTCTGGCTAATGATTAAGTAATGCCTCTTTCTGAAATTACATTTCGGAGATACAGTTTACAAAAACTTTTGGAGTATATTATCCCAGCAAGAGAGGGAGAGAGAGAGAAAAAAGAAACAAATGTCTACATAAAAATCTGAATTTTCATAATAAATAATGGAAAAGATCCAAAATATTCAAAGAAACCAACAGAATTTCCTCATTCAAAATACATTTCAAATAATAAGCATTGTGATCTTATAAAATAAAACCAACTTGGAATATAACTGGTATTCAAAGAAGCCATTGACTGTGCTTGAACAATATAGCTGATACATTCTATCAATATCCAAGTAAAAGGACATGCTCGGTACCAATGTCCCACTATTTGGGATGCATCAGTTAAACAGGAAGTTAAACAGGAAGTTAAACAGGAAGTGACGGTGTTTAACACACCATCTCTTCCTGTTGTTTTGAAAAATGACAATGATCTGCTGTCACCAGTTCAAAAAGTGTTTCCAAATGGACAAAGGTATTCTTTTTTCTTTCTGTAATGATACACTACTCATTACCCAATCATAAAAGGGACGTATAAGTAAGATCTGTTAAGCAGTAAAATGGACTTTCTTATGAGTGTTTTTGGGTAATGGAAGAAAACGTTTGAGAAGCACTGACTTTAAAGAAAGTTTTCATCCTCTGTTTTGTATCCTCTCCCCCACATACTCGAGGAAGAAAAAGTAAAAAGAGCAGAAAGAGAAAATCCTAGTTTTGTGATCAATTTTGAACTTCATTTTTGTTCTGACAGTAGTTAACTCTTTTATCTCCACTGATATAGCATGGTTGATTAAGGGAAGTCTAGTTTAACCTCATACAACCCCATTGCTAAATTATCTTTTAACCATTCTTACAATCCAGTTAAACAATTCATAAAAACTCAGCCATTCAAGCATTTTTTTCCTATTTATTTTTAAATTGAGAAAATCTGCTGAAGATGAAAAGACAGAATGGCTATAAGGTGCCTTTTTCTTGGTAATACTAGAGCTTTCTATCTGGAAGTATCGTTGTCTAAAATGCAGAAATACAACACTAGGATATTGTATTGGATAGAGGTTGCGTGCCAAGATGAATGTTAACAGGTAAAGAATAGTTTGGCAGATTCAACTGGGAAACCTGGTAAAAGACTAGGAGATACAGATATTTTAAGTTACAGAATTGCAGAGATGTTGTAAAAAACCCTCCATAGGTTTGCACATTAGCGTATATAGAGAAAAGGATGCAAAGTAAAGAGCAAATCTGACTTCATATTCATGCTGCTTATGTTGCTAAGTAATAAACATTCAGTTCTCAGTTTTATATTCAGAATATAATTTTCTGTGTTCATGAAAAAACTACTTTAAAAAAATCTACTTAACTATTTTTATTAATCACTAAATTGTGTACTATTATTTAATCTTTATGTGGCCTGCGGTGTACATTAACCAACAATATATATAGGGTTATGAAATATGTACTATATGTACTATGAGACTGGTTAAATAGATTAGCTGTTTTCTGATTTTTTTTAAAAAGAATCCAATGAACAATATACATGTAGTCCTTGAGTTACAACCATTCATTTAGTGACTGTTCAGTTACAATGGCATTGAAAAAAATGACATATGACCATTTTTCACACTTATGACCCTTGCAGCTTCTTCATGGTCACATGATCAAAATTCAAGCGCTTGACAACTGGCATGTATTTATGACAGTTGCACTGTCTTAGGTCATGTGATCACCATTTGTAACCTTCCCAGCTGCCTTCCAACAAACAAAGTCAATGAGGGAAATCAGATTCACTTAACAACTACATGATTCACTTAACAGCTTCATGATTCATTTAACAACTGCAATAATTCATTTAACAGCTGTGGCAAAAAGATCATAAAAGGGGGCACAACTCACTTAACAACCATTTTGCTTAGAGATTTGGGACTCAGTTGTGGTTGTAAGTTGAGGTCTACCTCTACTCGCCAACTGAAAAAATGCCAAAGTTACTTAAATGTGTTGAAGAAATGTTTATCCGAGGCAGGCTTACCATAGAACAAATGGAATATCTATATTGGGGTACATAATATATTTCGTCTACACTATGAACATCAGATATTCTTTCCTCTATAGTTCTTTTCACAATTTTATATTAGGCAACTTGAAGAGAAAGGTAGCCAGATTCCTGGTATCTTAACTGTAGTTGCATCAAAGGAAACTATTTATTTCCTTATGAATCTAGGTGATGGAGAAAGGAACTTTGCTGGTATGAACATCGTGCCTGGAATTTTCTTTCCAAGAATACTTGATACCTGCTGAAGGCCCTATGCTTTTGCTTTTTAAATTAGCATTTCTATTATATATATTTATATTATAACGCTACCTTATTATAGCATTAAAATAATCTGCATTATTGATTTTAGCAATATTATTGCATATGTCAATTCTATGATTTTTCAAAAAATGCAGTTCAAAATATTTCAAAAAATTTACTTTGGAAGAGAATCTCAACAATAACTTGATAGAAAAGTAAAATATGAATAATTTGAATAAATAATTATTTATTATCTGAAATGGATAATGAGATTTGATCTCATTTGTTTATATTGTTTCAGGTAAGCTTCATTTATTCATTAGATTTATATCTCACCTTTTGTACTGGAGCTTAAAAAAGCATTCATAGTGCTTCCTTCTATTTATCTGCATGCAGCACACCTGTGAGATTTATTTATCTTTTTTTTTTAAGTTATGCTTATTTTCATTATTATGTGTGTGTGGATATTACAAATGATACTCCTGCCAATTTCTACGTTTTGCTTCTGTAGAAATCTTTGGCAGAAATGCATTCTAAGGTTTCTGGATCATAAACTCATTCAGATTTTATAGCTGAGGTGGAATGAATCTGATGAAAATCTTGGGTTTGTCCACTCTGCCTTTCATCCATCACAAAACATCAGTGAGGGAAGAATGGGCCATTTTTTCTGGATTCTCACTTCTTATAAAGTAGATACCATTATTTAAACATACACTGTGGTAATCTTTTAAACAAGACAGAAGACTCTAGAAGATTAAAATTAATAGCCTCAGATGAAAACAAACAGAAGTTAAAAATTCTAGACAAGTATGGGGATTTTTTTTGGATTGGTGAGCACATTTGGAATGCTGAGAGAAAGTTATAGATGCTTTCATAATATAACTGCCATATTAAACAGGACCTGCCAGAAAAACAGCCATTAACCAGAAACCAAATTTGTTCACCACCATCCAGTTTAGCTCCTGACTCCCAATGATTCTTATCACTCCTATGGTAGTTATCAGTTTTTCAGATCAGATTGGCACACAAGGCAAGATACTTGCAATACTAAAGATTTTTATAACCCTTTATAAAAAATGAAAGGCAGTGCTTTGATTTCATGGTTATGTTGGAGGAGGGAAGATTGCATCTTTGAAAGGTTCTGGAGGAAATCGGTTCCTTAAACCTATTTTAGACTGGTTTCATTTGTTAGCACTGAGATAAATATAATCATATATTTATGTATACTGCTCAAAGCACAATTTGCAAGTGGAGCAACTTATGAATTCTTTCAATCAGCAAACAAATAAGTCTAAGAAAATCTAGATTTGCTTCCATCACAATTAACTAGTACATTCCAAAATGCCAAAATATGACTACATTAATTAAGACTAGCCAAAGTTTAGCATGATTTCTAGACAGAGTTGGTATGTTCTTTTCTGGTATTCTTCAGAAAGCCCACCAGAGATGAATTAAATAGAGTGTAGTTAATGGAGTTGTGGTTTAATCTTGCATTTCCTTCTCAATTCCCCTCTGTCATACAAGCACTTATTGTCTTTCTTAAAAATTAACAGCCTAATAAAGAGAGTTTATTAAGCTAATGTAATAGCAGCATTTTCTTTGAGGACTAAAACATTTTATTTTAATATTAAAAATTGAATTTCCGTCATTACACATTATATGCATTTTATTTAAATCAGCTTGAATGCTGTCATTCCAAGCTTAAGCAGGTATCTCATGAGAGATACATACATTGAGCATTGGTTAAATTAGTTTTTAGGTTCTATCTCATACCATTATATTATAATTAAAATTTAAAATAATGCCACATTGAAATGGCATGTTATGAAACAG
>JANHFO010006062.1:49737-67705 GCA_032468095.1 Pareas carinatus | reverse complement strand
CGGATGATCTCGCCCAGCGGCTTCACATAAATATTGAACAGGAGAGGCGAGAGGACCGACCCCTGCGGCACCCCACAGGTGAGATGCCGAGAAGTCGACCTCTGCCCTCCTGTCAATACTGACTGCCACTGGTCGGAGAGGTAAAACAGTTCCGCCTATTCCCAACCCCCCCAACCGGCACAGCAGGATACCATGGTCAATGGTATCAAAAACCGCTGAGAGATCTAATAGGACCAGGATAGAGGAGCAGCCCCTATCTCTGGCCAACAAGAGGTCGTCCACCAACGCGACCAATGCCGTTTCCGTGCTGTAACCAGCCCGGAAGCCGGACAGGAGCGGATCCAGATAGACCGATTCCTCCAGGTGCCTAGGGAGCTGATACGCAACCACACTGTCTACAACCTTCACCAAAAAGGGAAGATTGGAGACCGGGCGATAATTACCTAAATCAGCTGGGTCCAGTGAGGGCTTCTTGAGGAGGGGTCTGACCACTGTTTTCTTTAGGGAGGGTGGCAGAAACCCCTCACTCAATGAAGTCCCCACAATAACCTGGAGCCAGCCTCGTTTCACTTCCCAGGAGGCCAGCACCAACCAGGAAGGGCACAGGTCCAATAAACATGTGGTCGGGTTCAACCGTCCCAGGATCCTGTCCAGATCCTCGGGAATCACAGCATCAAACTCTACCCAGCTGACACTCTCAAGACTTGCCTCCATCACCCTGTCTGTACTAGTTCAATCAGAGTCCTAGCCACCCCAAATCCTATCGATCCTGTCCTGCAGATAGCAGCTGAAATCCTCCGCCCGACCCCGAGTGGGTCATCCCGACTCTCCATTTGCAGTAGAGAACGGGTCACGTGAAATAGGGCGGCGGAGCGGCTATCTGCAGAAGCGATAAGGGTGACAAAATAGCTATTCTTAGCTGCCCTGATCACGTCCAGGTAGGACCTAGTGTATTCCCCAACCTGGGAGAAATCAGATTGGGAGCGGCTTGTCCTCTAAATACTTTCTAGGCATCTTCTCCGGCATTTCATCGCCCTTAGTTCGTTGGTGTACCAAGGAGCATGAATGGCTTGACGCCGGGTCAGAGGCTGCAAAGGCACAACCCGGTCCAGCGCCCCACTGGCCTCCCTATACTAGGAGGCCGTGAGATCCTGGACTGGGCTGTGGGACAAGGCCTCCGGGAGGGGCACAAGCTCCGTCAGGAACCTAGCTGGGTCCATCAGGCACCTGGGGCGGAACCATATTGTTTGTCCTGCCTCCCTGTGGCGTGGCGTGGCAGAGAGGATGTTGAGCTTAAGGAAATGATGATCTGACCATGACAGGGGCTCGATAGCTAATTCCTCTAATTTCAGATCATCTAACCACTGTCCAGAGGCAAAAATCAAGTCCAGCATGTGTCCTCCTGTATGAGTGGGGGCCTGCACTAATTGGGTCAGGTCCGTGGCTGTCATGGAGGCCATGAACTCCCGAGCAACTCCCAATGCCTCCCCCGCCGGTGGCAGATTGAAGTCTCCCATGGCCAATAGCCGGGGGGTCTCAGGCTCATGTAGAGCTTGCACTGTCCTAAAAAGGCAAGGAATTGTGCCAGGGTCCTGTCAAATTTGTCCGGAACGATCACGGACATTTGCTATGGACAGGGGGTGTGGGTGCGAGTCCAGCCGCTGTCTGCAGCTGGCTTAGCTGGGCAGCAAGTGTGGCAACCTGCTGGGCCAGCTGTGCGTTCTCCTCCCTCAGCTGGTCCATGTTGTGAGCCATTTGTTACCTACAGCATTCTATTCTGGGCAGAGGGGCCAAATGGAGCAAAGAGCTAGGATTATACAGTGTCCAGTCTGAGGTCAGAATACCAGAGTGTAGAAACCAAAGCCTGTCCAAAATCAAAGATACCAGAACTAATAAAAGCTAGAGAGACATAAAAAACAGACAATTTGTATGATTAGGTGGTATAACTAGAAAATGTTCAGATAGGAATCTGAAATGATTACAGAGTAACTGCATGTCATATTTAATGAGTGTGATGAAGCAAATACAGCATCTGTATTTGATACTGTGTATAAAGAATGCAATTATTGTTCCCTACACAAAGGGAAAAGGAGCAAAAGTGAATGCAAATACTACAGGGGAACATGTCTAGTAAGTAAACCATCCAGAGTTCTGGTTTTAAGATGGCGCAGCCATGCAAGTATTTTAAAGGAATAAATGAATGGATGCCTGGAAAGTCTTCGGCAGAATTCTGATAAAAAAAGGTACAAGAAGAGACAATTAGTACAATCTGAGAAATGCAGTGCATTTTTATGCTGGGCAGGTAGTGTGCAGACCAGATTTTAGCTCTTTATCAGGTAACTGAGAAGCACATCAATAAGAGGAGATTTATTGCACCTTGGTTGATTCAGAGACAGTATGATAGTGAATAGTCTTGAATTATGGAATGTTTTACATGAATATGGAACTGTTGGATGTGATAAAAGGAGTATATGAAGGATGAATATGGAGTTGCTGAATGTGGTAACAGCAGTGTATGATGGATGTAAAGCAACCACGAGATTAAACTAAATAGTGGATAGTTCAATATTTAGTCAGGCACAAGACAAGAATGTGTCATGCCCCTTTGGTTGTTAATGATGGTGAAGGTAGAAGTGTGTTGGTTAGATATGTGAACAGAAATGTGCTTTTGTGTGTGTGTGATACTGTATTGGGATCTGTGGCAAGTTGCCAGGGGTCCACATGCAGACCAAGAAAAATGTGGAAAAAGTAATATACATGAATTGCCAATTAATAATCAGTTGAATTTGTGGAAATGGGGTCCTCCATGTAGCAACAGCATGTTTTGGGGTCCGTAGCTTCAAAAAGGTTGAAAACGTCTGGGTTAGACTGTATGATGCAATGAGAAGTATGGATCTGAAAATTAATATCCCAAAAATCAATTATGTTGGCAATTATATCTGATAAAGAAAATAGAGTGAAGAGCTGCAGGTTGTACAATAATGGCTAATAAGTAGTATGCAAGTTTTTTGTATTATTAGAATATTTACAAAAGGAGAAAATTTGTAAAAGGTATGGAAAATTTTAACCATATAAGTAGTGGTAGAAAGGTAGCACTTAGGAAACCTACTCCTTGTACAGCAGCTACCATTTGCAACTATTATGGTAATAAGCAGTAATAAAAAATCATTTCCTGACCAATGTGTATATTTATGACCAAATTTTGTGCACCTCACAACAATACATGCCAGAGTGAGAGTAAAGCTAATGTAGCTGTATAAGAGAACTTTACCTGAATGAGATAGCAGCATCCTTGTTCTCTCTCTCTGTGTGTGTGTGTGTGTGGACGCATGCACGTGTGTATGTGCGTGTTTATGTCAGATGTTCAATTTGCAACCATTTTGCTAAATGATCTGGTCATTGGAATAGAACTCAGTCATTCAACAAAGAGTTGCGATGTCATTTGCTGTGAGGAATGAGTAGTCATTAAAAGAAGCAAAACAGCTGTGTATAAGAGTATGTTTCTTGTTATGTGGACTTGAATATATCAGTAGAAATATTCAAAAATACATTGAATAAGGTATTTAAACATTTTTGATAAAACAAAAAGAGATAGAGTCAAAAATACATGTGAATGAACACAGACTGAATGCAAAAGTGAGTGGTCAATTCAGAAGAAGTATGTTGAGATGATTTTGACATAGAGAGAGAGAGAATGAATGAATGAAGACTGAACTACAAAACATATACATGGAAGGAGAGTGGATGAGCTGAGAGGAAGGGGGAGATGGTGAAAGTTGGATGAGACTGATGAACTTTTGAAGATAAAAGAGGCAAACAAAGGATAATACATTAAGCAGTGCATGGACATGGGAAAAGACAGGTGATTTACAAAGATAGAATGAAATGGAAAGGCACAGTGAATGCTATCTGTGTACACTAGATACAGCTGCATTTCTTTTCCTTATTTCATACCATTACCTTACTCACTTTTGGGCTTTGTATAACATCGCTAATCCCAAAAAGGAAGTATGTGAGGGGTATGTATAAGCTTATGTATCATAACTCAGCAAAATATAATGACAAGTTAAATGGAAACAAATACATCCTATGTAAAACTTCATATATTTATAGCCCTGTATGTTTCGCAAATCCTAAACTAATATGGAAGGATTTACATGATTATAATACTACATCGGATTTCTTTCACTTCTAGATTGCTCTCAAAATAACAGCATTCTACAGTTTCATTCTTTAATATACAGTAGGATGAAAATGCTCCATCCTTAACAAAAAGGGGTATTAAGAAAAAAGCATACTAAGGAATTCAGATTGAAAAGTACTACAATCTATATATGCATTTTTAAAACAAATGGAAAATAAATAAAAATGTAATACTAAAAACACAAGTGCCTAGAGGAGAATTCTACCATTAGAAGCATTTTTCACACAGTTTAATATTTTGCAATAGTACTGTATGTTCCACTGATTTATTGCTTCGGAAATCAAATTGATAAAGGTCAATGAATGACATCATCAAAACCAGTAATGAAAGAAGAAAATGTCCTTAGTGTTTTCAAAGTAAGTTAAAAGATAAGCACAACTCCTAACCCTATGAAATAACTATGAGCTTTGGGGAGAAAGAGTAATCAAAGTATTATAGTGTTGATGATTTTGCTGAATAGAAATAACATTTTTCTACCAGAAAAATCCATTAAATTCTACTATACTAAGCACACTGCAGAGCTACTCATACTTCTTTTTCTTTTATTTTTTTCCCCATTTCTATGTTGTATTTTAAGAAATGAGATTGCTAAACACACACGCTCAACTTCTATCCTTTAGCTTTCCCCCTGTGTTATGAAGATAACTTGTAATCACATGAAAAGGACAGCAGCACTGCAGATTATGGATGCCATTATTAGGACAGGCTTTGTTCAAAGAGAGTTCAAAGAAATACATACAGAAATGACTTCAATCAGGAAGAACAGATCATAATTAAGAGCTTTGGGACAGAATTGTCAGCCCTGGCCTTTGCAGATTATTTATTAAGATTTAAGTGGGTAGTTAGTTATGGGAGAACAAATAACCAAGCATCAAAAGTTTGCTTTTAAAAGCATCTCACTTGCCTTGATAACTGTAATTATTAAGAAACTTACTAGACCAACCAGGTTTGCTATAATGTGTTTCACAGACTGTACAGTGGTCCAAAGCAATGCCAGTCCCTCTTTGTGGTACCTATTGGAAAAAGGGAAAGAAGGAAAAGAGGGTTAATCAAATAATGATCAAATAATAATGACTGATCGTTTAAAAATAATAGTAAATGTTTACTTCTTCATCTCTCTCTTGGCTTCTAGTTCATATGCAAAACCTTACCTTAACACCAGAAGTATTTATTACAGTACCAAAAAGTATTCCAATTAACCAAGGGATGAGTGCTCATTTTATACTTGCGGTACAGTATATGTTGACACAGAACCTGGATTATAATGAAATAAAATATGGAAGGAGACATTGAGCTTGACTAAACTGAAGAGCATCCATGCTTAAGCAAAAAAATGACTTTTGTAAATGTATTGATTGTATACTCTATGACTAACCTTAAAGTCAAGCTAGAATGATCTCTGTGTTGGTGGGCATCAATAATGAAATAAATCATTCCAGAAGCAGCAAGATGCCGGTCCGTTCCAGACCAGCATTACTATGTCAAAGATGGGCACAGACAACATGGTGAGACTTGGGAAATGAGACTGAGGGTCAAACTGCTCATTCTGATGGATGAGGATATTGTGAAAGACTGACATTGGAAGATGCAAACAGAAGAGAATGATGCCCCTCTTCCAAAAAGACACTATAATTGTAATAATCTGGTTTTTTAATGAGGCACTTGACTTTTTCTGATTACAGAAGGGAGTGACTATACCCTTTTTCACCCTTCAGCTCCAACCAAGGGGTTTTGCAGGCCTGTCGCTAAGCAATCCACTTTTTTATAGCCTGATAGCAGCCCTGATGCAAGCTGTCAGAGAGAGGAAGAACCTATGGCTCAATGGCTAAGACATTAGCCTAACATGTAATCCAGTCCAGCTTCGAATCCCATCAGAGTATATTTCTCACTGATGAATGCAAGTAAGCTAGAAATGGCCATCGAGACTCCCTTTCTTTCTTTGCTTGCTTGTAAAAAAATAACTTTTAATTGTAATAATGTCCAGATCTGGAGGAACTAAAAATTGCTGCTCATAGTCCAGTTCTGTCTAGTAGTCTAAAACATGAGGAGAAAAAGAGCTTATTGTTTCAGCTCTTCAATTCAGCTCTTCATTCGACTCTCCATTCAACCCTGTTTCGGACAATGCACCTTCCCATCAGTTTCATTTCTATGGATGGAGAATCTACTCTTCCTCTGCACAAGCGGGTTAAATAGCCACACTGACTGCTATTTAATCATTTGCTGAACAGCAACAATCAGGCAGAAAATTCAGGGCCGTAAGTCTGACTTTTCTTTGTTCATGTAACCCATAACTGTAGAATGCTTGTGTAAAGAAAAATATTACCAGTTGTTGATGCAAGTAATACATGCCTAGAGAAGGGGGTGTGAATCACACTTCTTAAGAGGATTTTGGCAAACAAACTGCATTGGTAGGTGTATTGCAGCTCTGGTGTTGTAAACATGGATAAATCGTTTTAGAGATGAGGCTACATAAAACAGGTCTAGAGGAACCAACATGTTTGCCTCTGAGTTAGGCCTAATGGAAATTCCAGTATCATATAACTGAAGGGTGCTGATTCATTCATTCATTCATTACCCTATTATTTTCATAAATAATTGACAGGGCAAACACACACAATACTCCTTCCACCTTCTATTTTCCTCATGACAACAACCCTGTGAGGTGGGTTGGACTGAAAGAGAGGGATGGCGCACAAAGTTACCCAGTCAGTTTTCATGCCAAAGTCTGGGCAAGGCTGCTCTATACTGTATTTTATCAATTCTCCACCTGGTCTTGTCAATTCACCTTTCAATTTTGTGTTCCTCTTTGCACTTCTGCTTGACATCCCTCCAGATACCTATTACCACTTTTTGGACTGAGATCCTAGTTCTCCTACATTATGCCCATATAAATATCCTACATTCTTCTGTATGTTGCATATTCAGCTCTTCATCCTAACTGTGCTTCATCTTAAAATTTTAGCAGTCTCCCCTTTCATCTTTCCTGCTTTGGTACACCTCTACAAATAAAGCAAACAGAGGTGAAAGCTGCAGCACCATGAACACATCCAAATGCCATGGGAGAAGAACAACGGTACTAATGGATGCAATCACTTTCTGTCACTCCAGAACTGATTTCAAAAATAGCAACAGGTGAAGTAGGAGGGGGGAGGTGTTATAGACTAGCATGCAATTACTGAATTATTTTGGTTATACTACCGTGTTTCCCCCAAAAAAAGACATCCTCCGAAAATAAGTCCTATTTACATTTTTGCCTCTCGCTGGAATATAAGGCATCCCCCGAAAATAAGACCTAGCACTCCTTTGGGAGCAAAAATTAATATAAGGCAGTGTCTTATTTCCGGGGAAACATGGTAGGTGTACTAGCTGCAATTAGGGCACGTTTAAGCTGTTGTTGCTTTTGTAAATTCCAGATTACATTTGCTATGTTTTGTTTTCACAAATGTTAACCTACTGCATCGAAGATCTTTGTGGTGATCATAACAATATGAAATCTCGAAGGGCTGAAATTCAGCAGTGTCCCTTTGCTGATGGAGTACGTTCTGTCAGATGTAATGGTATGTAGGAATGACCTTGGGAGACAAGGGAAGAGATACCATCATGGAATAAAAGGAGGAGGGAGTCTGCAGTTGCATTATGGACACAGAAAGAAACCTAGAAAGGATTCACCCTAACTTATCAGCATGCAAAAAGAGGCAGCAAGCGGACAACAGGAGATTTGTACTTTCAGACTTGTAAGATTCTTTTAATGTAATCTTACAATAAAGTGAAATTGGATTGTCTGTTCATGTTTCTGTATGGTCTACTTGAAAGACTGGCACTAGGAGGACATAGTTCTTTCCCCATGCACATATCCCCAAATATGCTCCAGAGGATTGGGGACTCTTCCAAATAAATTAGAGCAAAGGAGAAATGGACAAAGGAAGAGTTTACCAAAATAAAGCCCAAAATAAAGTTCATATATAATCATTTGCCTTCCCAAAATTTGGATTCACATATTTTCCCCATCTTCTGGATTTAGATGTAGTAAAAATATATGAAACAAATTAAATTAAAAATGTAACTCAAATGCTTATCTTATGAAAGCATACAAATTGCTTCTCACTTGAATTAAGTGTTCAACTGCACTAGTGGTTTCAGGTGCTAAAAGTCCTCATAACCCTTTTCAAGGGTCTTAAAAATTCAAGGTAATAAAGAAGATAATAGCTTGTTCCCTGCTCTTGTTACCCGAAAGCACATTCTCATCTCTGACATTTTGCCAGACTGTGAATCAAACTAGCAGCAAGGAAAGTTGGTGAGATACCCCTTAAAAACATGTATCTTTTGCAGGAAATTAAACAAGTTTATTCCACATGTTTCTTGAGAAATAGTAGCTGACAAATGTTTCAAAGCTCTGGGGACATTAGATTCTTACTGTTAAATCTGAAACCCACTTGTTTTGGACTCCTACAGAAAAGGTTTTTGTAAAAACAAATAAAGGGAGGAAAGGGTGGGAAAGATCTAAAAAACAGAAGCTCCATGCTGCTAGGGAATTCTGGGAGTTGAAGTCCACAAGCCTTAAAGGGACCAAGGTTGGAGACCTCTGTTTCAGAGGGCTTGGTCTCCTTTACTATGCTCTTCAGGCTCTACCTGTGGTTTGCTAATGCAGACACAATCCTTGATCTGCCTTGAGACAGTAATGCTAGATTAAAAGGACAATAGGTTGTACTCTTATCCAGGAGGGATTGCACAGTGATCTCAAAATTCCCTTTCACCCTTGTGAATGAAACTGCTCTCTCATATATTAATGCACATTTTATAAGAACTCAAACTGAAGCCAGCTGAACAGAGGTTAAGGGCCAGCAAGAGAATCTGTGGGGAAAGACTTCAGTCTATCTCAGTCCTGCCACCCATTAAGTTCCTTGTCTCAAGAGAGAAAATATGGATACTGTAGGCATTCATTTGTTGCCACAGCCAAAACCAAGTAAAAAGCACATACTAGAGCAAAGCAGGCCAAACTCCCTTATTTGCAGGAACTGTCTTCCCTTCTGCATTTGAACTACCCTGAGGACTGATCCCAGGTCTTGGGCCATGACCTTCAGAAGGCAAATATAAACAGATCAATGACTGTTAAAAGCTTCAAGGCTCACCTGTTTTTAAATGATTTGTGAAAACTTGGATTGCTCTCCCCAACAGGCTTGTGGTAGAAGGAGAAATAGGAGTTGTATGACCTGCGACAAAAGTGATTTGACAACTGCAGAGCTCAACTGTTCTGCTTCTTAAGATGATCGCTTTTGCCACGGGTTCTTCTTACCTCCTTCAGCTGGAACATCTATGCTACGCTCCAGGACCATCTCCACAATATCTCCCAGTTTTTCTTTACAAAGAGAGCTCACAGAAGACAGAAAAGGAAAGAGACTATTAGGCGCTCCTTAAGCTTCAGCTAAGCTGGTTCTGCTTTAAGTTTATGTTTTTCCATAGTAATCACTGTTTTACAAATACTGTCCAATTGTTGATTTTCTATCTATACTAATGAGTAGAAAGCCAATTCATTCCTATTTTTAAGCCTAAATGCAGACTACAACTTACAGGAACCCACCATGAATTGATTAAAGCTACATCAAATCAAATCAAATCAAATGTATCTTTCTGGGTTGTGAAGCTGTTGGAAACGATGGAGGAGATTCAGCTCCTTCCTTTTAGGAATCACCAACATTGTAGCATAAACACTCACTCAGCACGCCAAACCATCTTTTTCCCTTCAAATCCTGATCCCTGGTACGTAGTCTCTATATAACTCGATAGCCAGTTTGGTGCAGCCAAGGCATGAGACTAGAAACAGAGGTTTTGAGTTCTAATCAGAAGGTGAAAAATCATCTAGTTGATCTTGAGTCAGTCATTCTCTCTCAGCCCTGGGAAGCAGGCAATGGCAAAACACTTCCAAAATCTTGCAAAGAAAACTGCAGGGATTTGTTCAGGCAGTCAGCAGGAGTCAAGACTGACTCGGCAGCACCACAAAACAATAAAACAAAAAACACAGAGATGGTTTGCCCTAATACTGTAAGGTGAGGTACAACGTAGGGATCATATGCAATCAACCAGCATCTATTTTTTGAATTTCATAATCCTTTAGATTGGGTGAGGCCAAACAAATGGATTCTTATTATATTTCAATGGGATTGGGGCATTTTAAGTGATAAATTACCGTATTTTTCGGGCTATTAGATGCACTTTCCCCCCAAAAAATAGGGGGGGAAGTATGCGTCTAATAAAGCGAATACTCACCCCGCTGCTTGGACTGGAGCGTTCCCGGCACCCCGCGGGGGGGGAATCGCTCCGCGGGACGCCAGGAATGCCCCAACCCACGCAGCGGAGTGACTTCCCCACTGCGGAGCTGCCAGCAGAGCGATTTCCATGTGCACGGAATCGCTCCGCCGAAATCTCCACAGCGGGGGACTCACCCCGCTGCTTGGACTGGAGCGTTCCCGGCACCCCGCATGGGGGGGGGGAATTGCTCCCGGGACGCCAGGAATGTCCCGTGTCTTATGATCTGGAGCATCCTATAGGCCGAAAAATACGGTAAGTGCTATTCAACCCTCATATGCTTACAGCATTTCTTTCCCTTAAGCTTCCCGAAAGCCCTTTCTGACTTGAAATGCAACTTCCAAGAAGTCATGCAAAGCTTAGTGCAGATTTTAGAAGCTGTGATGGCGCAGTGGTTAGAATGAAGTATTGCAGACTAATCCAGCTAATTCAGCTCACTGCCAGGAGTTCGATCCTCAATGGCTCAAGGTTGACTCAGCCTTCCATCCTTCCAAGGTCAGTAAAATGAGGACCCAGATTGTTGGCGACAATATGCTGACTCTGTAAACCGCTTAGAGAGGGCTGTAAAGCAATGATCTCCAATCTTTATGGCGTAGAGGCCCAGTGGGCAAGGGGAGGAGAGGGGAACTACCTGTGTAAGCAGTGGGCTGGTGTGAACTCTATGCACGTGACACCCCCATCACCCCGTCCCACCAATCACACAAGTCAAGTTGCATGTGCACACACGCCACTCACATCATCCCACCGCAGCTCAAGCAAGTTGAGCTGCATGTATGTGCATGCTACTGGCAGCATCCTGCCACTTATGCGAATCATGCACCGGCCAGCAGCTCACGGCCTGATAGTGAGCTATGGCCCAGGGGTTGGGTACCCCTGCTCTAAAGCACTATGAAGCGGTATATAAGTCTAAGTGCTATTGCTATTGCTTTTAAATGAATGCCCTGCCTTAAAGAAATGTTCAGCTAGACACCTTACAGTACAGACAAATACAAATACTATAATCAAAATGTTGGAGTAGGACAGCTCAGGTTTTCAGCCCCATAAGCTCACTGGGTAACTTGGGGCCAGTCCCTTTCTCTCCCAACACAACCCATCTCATAGAGTTGGGAAGATAAAAGTACCAGAAGTTCACATCTTAGTGACTTTGGGCTTCTGACTGAGAGGCAGGATATAAATCTAATAACCAACACCAACAAACAAATCCTTACCGGTTCTATTATATACAGTTACTTATAATCTCTCTCTCTTGTGGTAGTAATATTGAGAAAAACCTTTCTGTTGGTAATTCTAGACATATTGCAGCACTTTAGTTTTGTTTCTGTTTCTCTTCTGTTTTCTTTTCTACTTCCCATTTAGTCTCCAAAGGCCTCCTATAAAATTGTAGGGTGAATTTAGCATCGGTATCTGAATTTGAGAAGGCTTATTACACAGGTGTCACTCAAAATACAGTTCTCTATAGATCTGGTTATTGGAAAAAAACAAATGTTCTTCCTTTCCTGCTTTGCTGCACAAAAAAATAAAATCACCTTGCAATTGTTTCCATTCAGAGTTTTCCTTCATTCTTCTACAAGACAGCATAAGAGTATCCCCCCTCCTATTTCACTGACATCGACTCTCATTTCCTTTAAAAACAATGCAGTCAGCTATGGAAATTCAAGTGCTATAACTTTAAGAGCAACCACAACTGGCATGATGTCTATTTACTTGAAATCAACCATAGCATCATATTGCCTAAAACAGGGGTTCCCAACCCCTGGTCCGTGGCATGCTGGCAGTCCATGGCATGCCAGCAACTCGTCCACGGAAACAAACCAAGCCCCATTTGCAAGATGCAGGCAGCAGGCAAAACCATGCCCCGTCCGGTCTGCAGAAAAACCCTTCTCCATGGAACCGGTCCCTGATGCCCAAAAGGTTAGGGGCCACTGGTCTAAAACCTGTCCATCAAATAACCTTGTGTTCGTTGTTAATGGATCTCAAGCCTCTAAAAATGTGCATTGTAAGTGAAAGCCAGTTGAATGGAGCTTCATGGAAAAGATTTGTTACCGAGAAGAGCATGAAACTGTCAGGCAGGCAAAGAAACACACAAACTGTACTTGCCATCTTTATGATGGGAAAATACATTAGCCTATTGCTGCTTCACTGAAGATCCCTTAGTGAAAAGAGTGCAAAATGAAAAGATTTTCTTTGCCTGCAAAATGTTGACATTGAAAAAAAGAGAATGTCACATGCCACAATCTATTTAAGAAGCCAACAAAAAGAACTGAGATTGACACTTCTGAAATACAAATGCCAATGCTAACTTCACCATATTATCTTCCAAGAATCTTGGACAAGTTAAGTCAATGCACGGCTGGATAAAGAAATGGTGTCCTGCTGAACTGTTATAAAATACTAAATCAAGCAGTTCCAACAAGCTGACTTCAAACTTCCTTCCACTTCTAGTCCACAGCAAAAGGTTAAAATGTGCAGGAGGTCTGTGACTTAAAATATACCCCATCAATACCAGCTAACAGAAGAGTCCTCTCTATTGATTGGCACCAGATGAAGCCCTCCATTTCTATACTTACAGGCAATTTAACTCTATTGATTGATTCATAAATTATGTGGTTCCCATTCTGCTTATGGATGCTACCTTTTCAATCACCTTCTAGAACTGACTTCTTATAATATCCTTAACCTTACTTTTTTCATATCCACCTGCTACTTCTATTTCTCCTTTACCTGCAATATTTCCGATATAAATTTACATAAATTACATGACTAATTATGGATGTTGCTGGAACATCAGATGAGTACACTACAAAATGCTCATTTATCATCATTTACATCCTTATACCTGGCCAAGCACACACACACAATGCTGTATGCAAAGTATTCTTGTAAACATCATGGACTGTGCACTTAAAATTCTGAAGGAGCAAGAGCCCAAAGCCCCCCTTCAACACTATCTTGCTGGGATATGGCTCACACACACTCTCTTCTAGTAATGCAAAAGTCCAGAGGTCAACAAAGGGCCAGTGTTATTATCCTAACTCTCTGAAAACAGAATATTATTATAGGAATTTCTAGGTACCATGAAACTTACCATCCTGCTAGAAATGTGAACCCAGAATGGCTCCCAGGATGCCAACCACAACAGTAGATGAACTTGTCGACTTTTACCAATTTGCTACATTCCAGATATGTTAGAACTACAGTACCTTGGTACTCATTGTTAATATGTTTTGGGAGGTGCAATGAGTACCAAAAAGATGAGAATCAAACAATTTTCCCCCATAAGGAGTAACATACAGTAAGTGAATCACCAGACAGCTGATAACAAAAAGTTCTGGCTTGTGTGTTGAGTACCAAACGAACAATGACAAATTGTTCATGGCAAAATGCATTGAGTATCACAAGGTATCAGTGTGTTTCAAATGCCTAGCCATCACAGAGAATGCCTACTGTAGAAGGCTCCCCTGGATCATGCAAAAGGAACTAGATGGGGTCTTCGAAACTCAACTCGCTTCTTTTAATTTTTGCTTCTTTTATCTGCTCAGTGTGTGCAGTTTGGGGATATTCCATGTAACCGTCATACCTGTATGCATTCTGCACAAAATGTCAGTGTTACAAGCTCTCTGAAAAGTTGCTCATGTGTTTTTGAGCAAGCCAGTGTTTGTTGAAAGGACTACAAAACTGTGGTGACAAATGACAAATGCTTTACATTAATCATTGTCACATTGTAAGCAGTGATGTCCTTTTCTTGTAGAAGGAATCAGATTATCCAATTTTACCAAAAATGACCTAGGCATCTTACTTCAAATTTAAGAGACCACATAATGCCTGCAAAATTGAATTGCCTTGGGCTTAAACAGTGTGTGTTGACTCTTTATCATTATAGTAGTTACCTCTTTAAAATAGAAAGTGGAAGCAAGAAGCAGATATCAAGAGTAAAGGTCAGCCCAAAGGGAGAGGACAAGTCTGTGTACTTGTCTACCCCACTTTTTACTGAAAAAGTCCAGATAAACTATTTGTTCTCCAGATAATAAAAAGTACTTATGCACACTCAAAAATGTATTGCAATCTGTTTTTTTTTAAGTTTCTACGGGGAGAAAAAACAACTAAACCATGTATGGATGAAAATGGTAGCAAAAAGTATTAAGATCGTCCTCTCTTCAGCACTTGCTTCTTGCATTGCAACAACAAAAATTAAAAAAAAACATTTGAACCCAAGCACCCAGAAGAGTCCCTTAGTTACAGCTCAACCCAGCATTCCTTGACATCATAATACAGGCTTTCAATGTCATTCACTATGAACCCTTTATTCATGGATTTCTCTGCCCTATTTCCCCCCAAAAAATTCCTCCTGCAAAAGATTCTAGGTCACACACTGGGTCTACATGGTTGCTGGCCAGGTTCGTTTCATCTCACCATCATTCAATACTCGTGTTCCTAGAGTGCCCAACACTCTAACGTCATTTATTTGATTTTGACTCAGAGCACTGCAATAGCTCAGTCTCTATGATGGCTTTAGTGTGATTTCTGAACCCAGTCATCGAACATCGAAGGCTCATGAAAATATCTTCCTCATCTGGGAAAGCTTTATCAATTATCAATATGAATATTTATCATTATCAATATGAAGTCTGCCGGATAGATTCCCACATGATTCTGTTATACCGTTTGGAAAGACCTGAGTTGCAGAATAAATCTTGAATTAGAAGATGAGCAGGATGCATTAATTTGGCTTTCTTTGTGGTGATCTTTACAGGTAGCCCAATCTTCTGGTCTTAACCCCACAAACACACCAATTTGCTGAGTCACAAACGTAGAGCACTTTTTAAACCAGATTTCCCCAGCCTGAACCATTCCAGTTCTGTTGGGACTGTAACTTCCAACAATTCAGAGGTACTTTTTTCTAGTAGTTAAGGCACTAAGTTCTAGTCCCACCTTAGATATGAAGGCTGGCTGAGTGACTTTGGGCCAGTCATTCTCAGCCCAACTCACAGGGCTATTGTAGTGAGGAAATTAGGAGGAGGGAGTATTAGGTATGTCTGTTGCCTTGAGTTATTTATAAAAATAGTAAAGGCAGGATAAACGATCTAAAGAGTAAAATAATATTTACATCTCCATCTAACGCTGAAGAATACAGCCAAAGTATTCTGTGTCCAGAGTTGCTGATAAACAAAATCCGTTCCACAAATGTAGCAGGCTATATGCTCAAGCCTGTAAGTGATATTTTCTCATCTTTGCTTTGCTAACATTTATCTTCATGAAAACAAGCTTATGAAGGGCCAGAGACCAGAAGGGCTGAATGTCTGTAGGCAGCTGTTCTCCCTTTCTGTTACAGTCAAATAATAGACTCTGCTTAGTTTTCAGCAAACAGCCAGCATTAAGACCAAAACATATTTAAAGATATATGGCATGATTACCAATATATTATTTATCTTTTCTATTTTCATCCATGGTTTATAAAAGGCTTTCTTATACACTCCCCAGGCAGCCACATACCTCTTCAGCAATTGCCCTGTTACTTATTTTCAATGTCACATTATTATGTTAAGCCCATGCTATTATGTCAAGCTTAACTCCACTTCAGTACATCCCCTTTGGCAAGTCACTCGCTTGTGTGTATGATTTATCCACCTAGGATATCGCCTGGACAAAGCATCTGTATCTTTTTAACTGCAAGAAAGTCCTAGCCTCAAGATGCTACATGCCTCTTAAGTACTGTTTCAATCACAAAATAATCAGCAGTTAAAACTAGGAAGGGGCATCTCTCTCCCACCCACACTTTTTTTTTAACTCCAGGATAGTGTGAGAAAGTTCTTGCACCTTATGCAATAGGATACTGAATAGCTCATGGATTGCATATTCTACAGCCCTTGGGCACAAAAAATGAGGGAGCGGAGAGCCTTAGTAGCTGTAGAGAGCCTTACTCATTTTTCCTGATGGCTGGCTGATCAACAGGTAGGAAGGAAAGCATTACATACTGTTTTCCACTGTTAATTTTATCCAGAAAAATCATCCTTCTTGAGCAGAATCCGTAAAGAGAAGAGAAGGAAGGACATTCTTCCCATCTCAATGGTCCTACTCAAAGCAACTGGGAAAGAGAAGGACTAGGTTTTACGCTACTTCTTCTCTGGGTTTTGTAATCCTACAAGCCCATCAGATAGAACAAGCTTTATATAAAGGTCACATGACTCAAGTGTTTGTTTGTTTTTAACTCTTTCATATTTTTTGCCTGGGTAAAAAGTTTGTTTACAGTGTATTTTATATTCTCATGCTGGGTTGTTAAGACTGTTTTAGGTAGCTCAGTCATACAGTAAAGGAGAGTTTGTCCATCTCCATCACCAACTTGCTTCTCACTCTCCAGAGGACCCAACTCACACTTTGAGAATTCCAGCTTTGGGGAAACTGCATACACAAAAAAGCATATTTTACTAGCATGGCATACTCAAACGTAAGCATTTTTTCCTAATGGTGGCATTTTGTAAACATTAAGATAAGCACATTCTTTTAAAAATGCACAAGTCCCAAGAAATACATTCCAAAATGGATTTAAGTCCAAAATTTGCAGACGGATGGAGAAATAAAGTAATGGAGCTGTATAAAATGAAAGATGGATTCATCTATCCTTACTGAGGCATGCCGCTTTCCATCCATGGGTAGTTTTGCCTTGTATTTTTCTTCCTAATATTATTCTGACACCTTGCCCGTTAGAATCCGTTTCATTTTGGGAACAACCAGGCTTACAAAATAGACAAGAAAAAGAATCAATCACCACAGGATACAAAGAGTTAGAACCTCATTGTTTATGCATCCCAACATGAATTCCTGTAAATGAAAGGAGGCTGCTCCTGCCAGGTCATCATCCAGCTAACCCCACCATTGGCCAAACGTGGAATATTGGTGGGAGAAAGACTGCTCTATCTTTAAGTACAGGTAGTCATCGACTTACAACCACAATTGAGTCCAACATTTATTTATTTATTTTATTTATTTATTTATTTATATGTTAATTTGTATACCGTCCTTCTCCCGAAGGACTCAAGGCGGTGTACAGCCATAATAAAAAACATAAACAACAATGACAGTACTAAAAACCCAATTTAAAAACATTTAATTCCTTGCCTGACTAAAAGTGGCAAAGTAAGATGGATATTAAGTGAATTTTGCCCCATTTTACAACTTTTCTTGCCACAGTTGATAAGTGAATCGCTGCAGTTGCTAAGTTAGTCACCCCGGGACACTGCAACCATCATAAATATGAACCAGTTGCGTCCAAATTTTCATCATGTAACAACCATGGAGATGCTGTGACAGTCGTAAGTCATAAAACTTTAAAATGGCCGCGGTGAAGGAGCCCACGTAGAGTTGGAGCGGATCGGACGAGGCAGGATGGGGAGAGTCAGTCAGGGTGATGGGGCTCATTTGAGCCCGTTTCACCACTGACATCAGCCAGGGGAACCCCCACCCCAC
>JANHFO010006062.1:5028-20886 GCA_032468095.1 Pareas carinatus | reverse complement strand
GGTGCCCCCCGTGGCCATCAGCAACCCCTCCCCCACCACACACAGCCATCGACAAACCCCCCCATCTCCCACACCCCCCCACGGGCTTCCCAGCAGCCTCCCCCAGCTTCTGCAGCCTACTGTCAGCTATGCTCCCCTCCAACCTAGCTCCTCTCCTCTGTCACCTTCGCCACAGACTCTGTGTTGCATTTGAGCCGCTCGCCTTACCTCAGATAGGAGAGGAAGGAAACGCTCCCATTGGCCTGCTGGGCAGAGGGGCGGGTGGTGTCAGAAATGTCTTCAGGCATGCGTGGAGAGGGGGAGGGGAGCCCCAGATCCCTCTGGCTTTCTAGTAAAGAAATCTGTGCTGGGGCAATGGTGCGCATGCCCACAGAGAGGGCTCTGAGTGCTGCCTGTGGCACCTGTGCCATAGTTTCCCCACCACTGCCCTAAGCTATCTCTAAAGACCTATGTGCTCTATGAAGATGAATGCTCTTACAAAATGGCTTCTTAAGAAGTTCAAAGAAAACACAAAACACACAACACTTATGGCCTTTATTGTCTATATATTCAAGCTCAAAATTTAAAAAAAACAATAAGATGAGCTTGTCCCTTAGTACAGAAAGTCAAAATGGTTTAACAGATACAACACAAATCTGTTGGGATTAGTATTATAGCTTTAAAATGGAAATCAAAGAACACAACTTGTTCAAAAAATGTTTAAAAAAAACAATAGAAAGGAAAGAGGAACTACACTGTTTAAAATATTCACTCCCGCTCGGAAATCCAACTTGGCCATGCTAGAGAAAGCATCTGAATTAAACAAGTGGAAGAACAAAAGAAAACAAGACTGTTGTCATTATCTAGTATTCTCCTGCCAATCAACGACTTTGGATGTTGCCTTCCAAAGGCCAACTGCAGATCTTTCAAAAAGGCATGAAAGTCATAATGTTGGCAGACTTTTATTATGCCAACATCTGTTGGGAGACAAACTCTGCCAGATATGATTGCTCCAGAAAATTCCCTGACTTCTTTTGCTGACAGCTTTCTGTTTCAGAGGGTAGAGGAAGGTATAAGAGATTCAGCTATAATTGACTTGATTCTAATCAGTTGGGAATATTTAATTGAGGAAGCAGTAGGAACTGGTGGAAGGGGAAGATCCTGTAATTCAGAGCTTCTGATTTTAAGAGAAACAATATCCAAACAATCAGTCATGCACCTGAATGTTAAAAAAAGATGTTAATAAACACAGAGAAACTATAAACAGGATTCGCTGGCAGAAGCTAATGGGGGGGAAGCCCAAGATAATTGAATGTTACTTAAAAAGGAGATATCAGAAGTCCAATTGGAAATGAGTCCAATAAGAAAAAAAATAAAAAGGCAAAAAAAGAAGTTAAAGAGACTATCCAAAAGCCTTAGCCAAAATTTGTAAATTAAAAAAAGGGGGGGGACACAAAGGAAGAGTTAAAATCACTACAAAACTGCATCACAAAACTACTCAGGAAATCAGGAAGAGCTCTATAGCCTTTCTTTCTCACCTTGGCTAAAGTCAGTATTCGTGACTCCATTAATACTTCTTTTATTCTATCATAAATAACAAACTCAAAGCTTACAATAAATATATCCAGCCAAATTATAAAACTGAAGGATTTAAGCACCATATCCAATTTCTTTTAACACTACTACTTTACATTCAAAGGACCAAGGTATATTACATATGCAAAAGAAAGCATTTGTAACATTAATGGTTACACTGGAGTCAGTTTTGTCATATGGAATAATTATCCGCTGATATTTTTAATCCTATCCGCTATATAAAAGTTTAATGTAAACCAAGCCCCAGAGATTAAACCAGGTCCAGTGACATAAGAGTTTGCCGCAGAGAGTAAGTTCACAGTCCTAATCATTCAAGGGGACTAAATTAGGTGCATGTTTTAAGGGAAAAGATTCGATTGTGCAAAATTGTTTTTGCCAATTAACTGGACATGTTTAATTCAAAGGAAAAGTCCAAGACACATAGCTATTTATTGCAGTAAGTCCACAAAGGTGAATGTTAGAAGAAATGCAATTTGAATGAGCTGCTAGAGAAATTCACATTGAAACACACCTGAAAGGATTTAGCTTCACCTGCACAAAAATTTAGCTGCTTTAGTATTTCTGAGAGCACAAAAAGATGATCTTTTAACATGCATAATACAAGCTATTATGGAAACGTGAGAACTGCAATATGGAAAAAGCTTTAAAGGCAACTTGGAAAAGACAATTGTCTTCAAATATATATTTGTGTCATTTTTTATTTCATTGTCAGGTGTGTTTCAAACGTATTCTTTTTTCAAGGGCTTCTCCTCCTTTCCCTTCTCCCAACAGCCTCCTTCCTTGAAACGAAGTGTCCAAAATGCATTAGGAAATTAAAATCAACTTTTGTCAATGGACATTCAAAGACTATTTCTTTTCCTTTCTATTTGCTGAATTGTGCCTCTCCACTTCATGTCTGATCTTGCAAAAGCAGCTTTCATGTATTTCAGGTTTTTTGGTCTAAAATACAGCTTCTTACTGGCTTTCATACAAAAATGCATTTACCTAAAAAACGTGGGTGAAAATTAGTGACCTTTCTCAGGACTTGTTCTGAGTGAAGTTTAAGAAAAAGAAAGAATAGAAAGAATAAACAAAAAGTGTAATAAAAAGAAAGAGGCATATGCAGCTTTTCTCATTACATGGTAGAATAGGAAGAGCTGCCTCTCCTACCAGAAAGTTCTCTGGGGAATTCTGGGAGTTTAAGTCCACAAGTCTTAAAGTTGCCAAGATTGGACACCGCTGCTTTAAGGCAACCTTTTTCATCCTAGCAAGGGATAGTGAGAACTGTACTCCCATCTATCTGGCAAGCATCAGTGCTCAAGAGCAGCCATGTTCTCATATAGAAGGTGATTCAATCCAAATTACAAAAAAGAGAATTCTCTACCTATTGCTTGATTGTGACATGGATTAGAATGCCATGAGTCTTTCAAAAGTACAAATGTTAACATGATTTAGGGGTGCCGTCGGCCAGACATGGTCGGCTGGCGACCCCCAGGGGGAGAGCCTTCTCTGTGGTGGCTCCCACTTTCTGGAACGATCTCCCCTCAGAGATTCGCACTATCTCAGACCTCCGTGCCTTCCACCACGCCATAAAAACGCACTTATTCACCCAGGCCGGTTTGGCCTAACCACACCTTCCTTCCGCTTATAAACTATTATTCATTTTACCTTAATTTTATAATTTTATCTTTTTAAATTATATATTTGATATAAATTGGTTTTAAATTACGATCTTAAATTGAGCCACTGTCGTATAGATTTTGTGTTGTATGTTTGTTATGCTTTAATCTGGCTGTGCACCGCCCTGGGTCCCTTCGGGGAGAAGGGCGGTATAAAAATTGTGATAAATAAATAAATGATTTCACTGTTCTATTTTTATTTCAAACAGCTGTGACAACCTTCACTTCCAGGCAAATGACTTTTTTATAGACTGAAAAGAATACAGGGAGAAAGACTGCTTTTGCTTCTGAAGGAAGAGTGTAACTAAAGGAAGTTGTTGTGTATCTGGTTCGTTGAGGCATAGAGGAGATGGAATATTCAAACAGCAACAGGTTTATTGGTTCAAACAAAAGCAGAACAGAAGCAGCTTCCAACTGCTGTGCAACCTCTATATATACAGATCACCACTAGATGGCGACCAATAGGAGTGCAGTAAAACTCCTGCACGAACGGCCCTGGAGACAGGAGGTCTGGGGTTTAAGCAGGCCCAACAGTCGGCAATGACTAAGCATTCTTATATACAACTAAGCCGATACATGACAGAAGTGTTCTGAAGGAAGAGGGTACACCGGTTTGTGTAACTTGCTATGATGATGCAAAGTTGTGTTTTGTAAACCGCGCTGGGGCAAGAGAACTTGTTAGGGGATAAAAGTCATGTCAAAAAACATCAGACACACAAACGAAAGGGATGCATTTTTATTTTAAGCCTTCCAAAACGTATAGCATAGCTTAACTTCTTGGTGGACCTTTGGCAGTACCCCGCCCCCCCAAGAAGTCTAGCTTTATTTCAGATGTCATTAAAACAGAATGCTCAACAGGGTAATTACCCATCCACTATCTTCATCTGAAAAGATGACCTTTAAGAATGCCAATTGCGCAGTATTTCATACCACTGTACATGGATCATGAACAAAACTCTGAACACAAAAACATTATTCTCTGATGCCTTCTATTATTTTAAGATTTAGGAGCTATAGAAATGCATCAAACACAATTGATTATAATACTAAATTATAATGTTTCCTTTGCTTAGGATATTATTAGCTAGCCTTGCATTTCAGTGTCTTATGGGAGCTCGAGAGCAGTTTTTAAAGACATAGTAAAAGCAAAAACAGTGGAAAGTCAGGCAATCTATAAAAATTGAAATATATATGCATTCATACAAATATAAAGGTTCCAGAAACATGGACTTTGGAAAAATGTTTTAAGGATCAGCAAATGAAGGTTGATCGGCTGCTACTCGTCATATACTTTCTTTACCTGTATCTGAGGATTTTATGAGTCTGCCCTGACAAACCCCTTTATCCGTCCATGTTCCTATGTCACTGTCTTCATCTTATTCTCAGGTCATGGCTAGGAAAGCCATTTTCAGCTTAAGAGGAAAGTAATCAGGGGCAGTTTAGAAATGGGAATAATCTGCTGTGCTCCTTATCCATGACCCATCAAATCACTTTGGGATGACCTTGTCCTGGAGATATTGGCTGCTTTGTATCTAGGGCTCTTCATGGCCCTGAACAGCTGATCAGTGAGATGAGGGAGCTGCAGAATAGAGGGCATTAACCTCATCTCAAAAAAAGATACTCAACAGGTCCTGCATGGAGGGATGGGGAGATCTGTCCTGCAAATAATCTTTAGTAGAATTGTCTCATTGACCTTCCTAGCAACTGTCAGACATCTTACTTTGAATACAGGGCAGTTTTTCAAAGGGATGGGGGAAGATGCTCAGGAAATTCGAAAAAGCTGCTTTGTTGTGCAGATCTTGGCCTGGGTTGCAAATCAGTTGTCTTGTTAGCAAATTTTGAGATATGGCTGAACCAATGGGTCTGGCCATCTGTCAAAGCCATCTGCCAAACATACAGTAGCAGTCTTATGGTTGGCTGGCAGTTTTCAACTGGCTGATGACCTCAAGACAAGAAAAGGTTACTAAGTTTAGAAGTATGAACCAATTAATTTGCATTTGATGATTTGAACACTCAAAGCCAGAGCGCCATCTTTCTGCAGTAAGCCAGAACTGAGATTATAAAGACAGGATAGGCATTGACAGTAGAGACAGCCAATTTTATCTTGATTTAGTATTCTGTCAGCTCAAGAAGAAGACTATTTTAACTGTGTGCCATGGGGGGGGAAATCTTGCAAATAAAATTTTAATATAAGGGCAGATGACGATCCATTTCCAAACAGTTTTATGGCTTAACATTTAAGACTGACATCTTAAACTGTGCTTGGAATTCAAGCATGCGTGCCCTCCATATAGCTTTCTCCAACATGAGCAGTCTGCAGACATGTGAACTTCAACTCCCAGAATTTCCTGAGAGCAAGCCCCTGCAGTACTGGGAAACGAAATCTATGTATCAGGTTGAGGAAGATTGGTGCATCTCCTCCAAGTAGTCTTTAAAGGATGTTCCCTGTGCAACAAATCAACAGAGATCATCCTCGTGTCCAAATAATGACTGCCTATGGAAAATTGAAGCTGGCACTCATTGTTTTATTTAATTATAGGTGTTGCCAATGATTACTGGAGACCCAAGCACAAGACCAAGCCTATTAGCATCTCAAACTGCTTGTTTAGGTCAGTCATGAGGACATCTCCCACCTCATGAGTTGTTTAGATTTCTACTGGCCTCATCCCACATCAATTGGGTTCCCCTGTCTTTGTACCCCTTGCCATGGTGTCACATGATCCATAATGCCACCTAGTCTTGCAAGTATTTGCTGCAGTACAAATGAGACCATATGCTAGACACTCCTTCTTGTGACATGCCCCACTCATCTCTTCTTCTTGCTACAACCTGGAAGCAAGCCCTCAGTTTCAGGAAATCTGCGTTGGAGGAGACCAGATGGAAAAAAAAAAGTAGAAATGAGGGAGCGGGGGAATGAGAAACTCTGGAATATTTTCCCACCAGAACAACTCCACTCCAGTTAATTCCAACCTCTTAAGTGGAGTTATGCGTCATTAGGCAACAACTCTCTGTGCCCCCTTCTTTTAGTACCTGAACTTTGTTGCAAAATGAGGAGACAACTATGAGCGACTATGGTATAATGGTTTTGGTTCAGACCAGAATGGTGAAGTTCAGGTTCAGATCAATCCTCAATCATACAAACATGTAGGCAACTTTGAGCCAGTTACTTCCCCTCAGTCCAGCCATTTACCCTCTATTACAGAACCAGTATGACTGGGATAAAATGGAGATTTCAATTTAACCAACCTTGACCATCTGAAGGAAAGATTATTATTATTATTTATTATTTAGACTTATATACCGCTTAATAGTGCTTTACAGCCCTCTCTAACAGTCAGCATATTGCCCCCAACAATCTGGGTCCTCATTTTACCGACCTCGGAAGGATGGAAGGCTGAGAGACCAGTGGAGGGCCCCATTGTCTGGTTTGTTCTTCTTAGTTTGTGCAGGGAGTGTTTTTGAGTGGATGGGATGGGGGGTGGAGAGACTCTCTTCATAGATAAGACTACGAAATGGCAAATTCTCTCCTCTCCCAATTTTATCATGTTTTTGGAAATCTTAGTTCCAACAACTGACAATACTTACTGACACAGTGTATAGGAATACCTTTATCCAAAGATGCAATAACATGGGCGTCCCACCTTTGGGTCGCTAGCCCCATTGAAAAATCAAAGTTCTCCATGCCAGTCACTCTTTTGAAAAAGCCAGAAGAGGCTTCCCTTTTCACTGGGTTCCTCCTGTCTAAATAAAGGGGAGAGAAATTGTCAAAACTTCAAGAAAGGAGCCAGTTGGCTACAGTTACACTGAAGTAGAATATAGCTGTTTGGTGAAAGGACTGTGGATGATAGCAAGAAGGGGCTATATGTAGGTGCTGCTTTGTTTGCTTTTGGCAAAAGGCAACCTTACAGGAAAGGCTAAGGAAATAAAACAATAATGAACAAGATACAAACCAGATTGAAATCTCCATTCTCTACTGTATATACTATAAAGGAAAGCTCTTGTTTAAGTTCCTTTAAAACACAGTATTTTTATGCTTTATTAAAGTTGCATCTCTCTTGCTGTTCTTTGATACTCATTCCACAAACTGTAAAATATGTGTGAACATGCAGATCAATGGAAACGATAAACATTACTATACAAAAAAATATGTGTGTATGCACATGTGCACATAGACACTCCAATTCATAAGCAGACCTGGAGTAATTTGCCAAATCCCAAAGAACACAGAAGCCAGCCGCAGCCAAAACTTTCATCAGCAAGAAATTGGATAGAGGAGAGCAAAACATAGCACAATGTTTGTAAATCTTAAAAAGGTCAAAATTAAGAGGGAGAGATAAGAGACAAAGAAAATAAATGTCACATTGTCTGCCTAAGTTCAGACAGACTCATACGATAGGAAGAATAAAATCAAAAGTATTAAGAACTGCATTTTAGGAAAGGTTCAGAATTGTAGGATAAGATGGGAAAAGAAAGACGGGGTTTTAGGAAAAGATTTGTTAGAGCAGAGGTCTCCAACCTTGGTCCCTTTAAGGCTTGTGGACTTCGACTCCCAGAATTCCTCAGCCAGCAGACTTCTGTGTTAGAGTATTAAAAAAAAGTTTCAAAAATAAGCCAAATGATATGCAATAAAATGACAGAGAGGAACTTTCATTCCAGTTGTTGCTGTTCAGATGAGAGAGCACCAATGGAAAGAAGATCTAATGAACATATGATAGATTTCTTCCTTCTTCCCTCAGAGGATTGTGACTGCCGGCCCATGCTATGACCACTTATTGAGATTAGAATCTCTATTGACTTACAAAAAATGCCCCTTTCTTATAGGAATACCTTGCTGCACAGTCATTCCACACTTCCAACAAATTGATCCTCACTGCCTGTAAGCCCCTCCCTAAGATTTAGGAAGACACAACATGATACCTTGATTTGGACAACAAATATATTAATCTACCATGTGAACACCATAAACCTAAGAGAAGGGACATCTTTAGCTCTAGAGAGGCTGATCTACTGTAGAAAAAGCAAAGCACAGGTCTCTGTTAGTAACGGAATTGGAGGAGAAAGTCAAAGAATCAATCCAGAAAAGGAGTGGCAAACTGTCCCCATGCTGTTGCCAAGAAAACCAGAACATTCCCATGAAGCCACTTGAAGGTGGCTTTACCTTTTTAACTTCCTCGGTGGTTATGTGCTGTACGACCACAATTGGGCCCAAAATTTCTGTTGCTAAGTGAAACATTTGTTCAATGGGTTTTGCCCCGTTTTTCGACTTTCCTCACCACAGTTGTTAATCACTACCTTTGGCAAATTAGTCACATGACTGTTAAGTGAATCTGGCTTCCTCCTTTGACTTTGCTTGTTGGCAGGTCGCAAAAGGGGATCACCTGATGCCTGGACACTGCAGCCGCCATAAATATGAGTCAGTTGCCCAGCACCTGAATGTTGATCATGTGACCACGGGGGTGCTGCAATGCAATGGTCATAAAGTGTGAAAAATGGTCATAAGTCACTTCTTTCAGTGATGTTGCAACTTTGAACAGTCACTAAATAAACTGTTGTAAGTCAAGGATTACCTGTACTATAGTGTATTGTATTGTACTGTAACCCCAAAAGAGAAAGCTGACCTTCCACCAGTCTCTCTTTCTGTTGCCAATGCAGAGATTCTCACAGCTGTCCTCTGGGAACTCCATCTCTCTCTCTCTCCATTTTGCCCTTCACCCTTGCGTAAAGGAAGGGAGTGGAAAAAGCAGATTCCTTAATCTCTCTCTATAAAAATGACACTGCTGCATTTTCTCCAAAAGTTAAAAAAAGAAAAGAAAAAAGAATCAGCAGGAACTGAGAGTGTCTCACTCACATTTATAGCAGCTGGAAAACCATTAACAAATGCCTTTTCCTTTCTGATCAAGGAATTTGCAACTGGGGAATGCCAACATGAGATGATACATGTTTCTCTAAGGCAGAAGTTTCCAACCTTGGCAACTTGAAAACACGTGTTCTTCAACTCCCAGAATCCCCCAGCTGCACGTCTTAAAGTTGCCAAAGTTGGGAAACCGGTGCCTTCAGGGAATAGCAGATATTTGAATCATCTATGTGGTCAAAACACAGCCACAGAATTCAGTTCTCTGATTTGAATGAAGGTCTAGTTCTCCGCCTTCAATAGACGCATACAAGCCACAAAAGATTTATAGCCAAATCACAAAAGAAGAACAGGATACTATACAAAAGGAGCCACTTAGGCATAACAATGCCTATTTTAAAGGTCAACCAGCTGAACACGCAGACATGCTTTGCAACGTTATCCGCATCCTTACATGTCCTAGTAAATCTATAGTTCTAGATGCTAATCAGCATCTGCTCTCTTTTTATACCAACTTCTGCTGCTACACCTAGTATGACAGGATTCCATGACTACTTACTTTTCAAGAACCAAAGACAAGAAGAAGTCTTCTTCAAATCTGCTACCCTGCTATCATCTTCCACCCAGCTTCCATTAATGGATTGGCTACCCTTTACTCTTGACTGTAACCCTCCATCACTCATACTGTCTATCCAACTTTAATGGAAGGATGGAACTTGATGAGCAGTCCCAGGAGATTGGAGAGGAGATCTGCCTCAATTCTCTTTCTTCTGTGATGCTGAAAGAAGCAAACACTCATACAGAAAATGTGTCCAGTCTTCCAGATGAGGAGCGCCACAAATCAAAAATAATATGGGATGCATTCAAAATGCTGCTATTGCTGTGCACTGGACAAACTTGCAAGAGGCAGGTCAGCATACAAAGAGTTTCAATTTCAAGAGAAAGTTGTCTTTATCTTTAAACTGTTTTAAAACAACCACTTTTGGCATGACACAGCACTTAGTTTGAGGGCAATGGCCTTTGTTGCCTTTAGGGAGAGGGCAAATATGCTGCTGCTAAATCATAACTGGAATAAAATTATGATTTCTGTATTGTTTTTACAGATAGTTAATTCAGCCCCAGGTAACGTTTTGAAACCTGCATTCAAAATGAATCATAAATTTTCTTATCCAGGCAACAAGGGTTATCTTTTTCTATTTCTTTGACACCTCCAGATTACCAAAATGTTATACATACCAATGGAAATGACCAAATCTTGTCTGTACATTATGATACATATATATCAAATTAAACAACTAGAGATTTCAATAAATTAGCTAGCAGCTCCTAGGAAACTAGGCTGTTGGTAGCACTGTTGGAGTTTGTGAGAAAAACAATAGTAATGTGACAGGTCACCATATTGCAAGGACCCCAATTGTTTAAACCTTCAGAGCAAAAACATACAAAAGGGGCTGGCATTACAATCATCTTATTCATATTGGCTGGGCTAGACCTGTTTTCATGTTCCCAATGTGGCCTCCTAAAGATTGGTTTAAAAGCACTACAGTTCTTGCCAATTTAATAATATCGTGTGGGTCAACAAGTAAGGTGCAGTTGTCTTGCCTTTATTGTCCCAATTTGTCCACAAGCACAAGAATTTTCACCTCCTTTCTTTCATGGATTAGAACTGAGAGAAAGAGAGATTAAGAAATGCTTGTCACTTATCTGATTTACTTCTTATGCAGGCCAAAAAAAGCTTCATAAGTGTTATTAATCAAACTGAAGGAGGCTTGAAAACAAAACACACATTAATAAAAGATTCTTGGAGGGGAGGGAAAAAACACACAACTGACAGTTGACTAGAACCATGACACAGTTTGCTACCCACGAGCAAAATAAGCTTTTCAATAACTGGTAGGCATAGTTAGTGGGCAGACCTGTTTATCTATTGATCTAGATCTTCCATCAAATGTCAGCAAAAGGATCCCCGCTCGTTTTTTAAGGGACTTGGTCATAAATCACAGAGAAGCTATTTGGATTTTTAAGCAATGAGTAAAAGGAAACCACATATACTGAAGATAACACTGTGAGGATGGAAATGTTTCATAACTCTCTTTTGT
Source organism: Pareas carinatus (assembly GCA_032468095.1). Lineage (NCBI taxonomy): Eukaryota > Metazoa > Chordata > Lepidosauria > Squamata > Pareidae > Pareas > Pareas carinatus. The sequence goes on along the minus strand of JANHFO010006062.1, from coordinate 9,703 downwards.
GCAAAAGCAGACCTCTTTCTTTTGCATGCCTCCTTTGGCTCGGTCCAGCTCCTCCAGGTTTCCTTTGGAGTCCTTCGTATTTGGAGCTTGGTTGTTTGTCTGCAGACATTTCATTATCCAACCATGTCAGTGATGGCTAACCTTTTAGACACCAAGTGCCCGGATGAGTCGTGGCTAATGAGTCACGGCTCGTGACATCATCGCCTGGCGCCTCTACTCTCTTTCTGAGCATGCGCATGGCTCTGTGAAGTCATTGCCCAGCACCGCTACTCTCTCTTTCTGAGCATGCGCATGGCCCTGTGAAGTCATCACCCGGCACCACTGCTCTCTCTTTCTGAACATGCACATGGCTCTGTGAAGTCATTGCCCAGCACCGCTACTCTCTCTTTCTGAGCATGCTCAGCTCTGGGGCGATGCTGGGGCGACTTGGCTCGCGTGCCAGCAGAGAGGGCTTCGCGTGCCCACTGCGGCATGCGTACCATAGATTTGCCATCACTGAGCTAGGTAATATCATCACCTAGGAAAGCACTGATTATGTTCCTAAAGAGCAATGAAAGGTCTGCAAAAAATAGCCAAGCTCAGAGAATACCAAGATCCACAGTTCAAACTTGAACTAGATATTCGCTTCTATAGGTAGCTTCTCCTTTTTCTGTACTAATAAGCTCTGCATAACAAATAGGAAACAGATCTTCTCCCCCAGCTTTCAGAGGCTTTCCATCTGTTGGATCTCTGGCTGCTGAACGCTTTTCTGCTTTTGTCTCACCTACTCACACCTACAGTTCCAAAAGCAATTTCCCCTTTCACAGCTCACCACTTCATCCTTTTTCTCTTTAGACTATCTTCTGAACTTAGAGGTGCTTAATTTGTATGAACTTTGTGCCTTCTGTTTTCCATTTTCTTTTTCCTTTTCTTTTTTTTTGTTTCACCAGTCACATCCAATTTGCCATGGTTGACGCTCTTGTGGCTAACAGCTCTTTAGTAGATGGTACTCAACTATCCCTCTTTAGTGCTTCTCATACTTCTCATCTCTGCTTCCTTCCTTTCTAAGGAGGTCCTTTTTCACATGCTGCAGGAAACGCACTCTGTAGGTGGCACTAATGGATGACTTAATTAATTAATTAACCAATGAAGGTGACCTTGGGGAAGAGAACTATCCTCTCTCAGAGCTGCAAATAATTTGCATAAGAGAACATATTTACAGCATTTGGGGGACCTTATCTTTTATATCATCAAATTCCCAAGCCAATACAGCATTTTCATGAAGTTGACATATACATCATTCAATCTGCAACCAAAATATAAATATTGTGGTCTCAGTGTCTCTACAGAAAGGGAATGTCTATGAGGTAGCCAGATTTGTACAGATTTGCATGACTTACAACAGTTCATTTAGTGACCGTTCAAAGTTACAATGGCAGTGAAAAAGTGACTCATGAACATTTTTCACAGTTATAACCTTTGTAGCATCCCCATGGTCATGTGATCAAAATTCAGAGGGTCATACTTATGACCATTGCTATGTCCCAAGGTCTTGTGATCGCCTTTTGACAAGCAACGTCAATGGGGAAGTCAGGTTCACTTAACAACTGAGTTATTAACTTAACAGCTGCAGTGATTCATTTAACAACTCTGGCAAGAAAAGTCATAAAATAGGGCAAAACTCACTTAACAAATGTCTCACTTAACAACAGAAATGTTGAGTTCAGTTGTGGTTATAAGTCGAGGACTATCTGTAATAGTTCTCAGCCTCTAGTCAGACACTTTATAGGTAGAAAGTATCACGTTAGAAGCAATCACCTGATGTCAAATCACAAGCTAAAATTTAGATTTTCTGTTAGATATCAGCCAAAATCAAGACTGGCTTTCACCTTCAATAGTCAAAGTGGCAACTGAGATTCAGAACAGCAAAAGACAACAGGGAGACGGGGAAGTGTTTCCAAAGTACTTGTGAATGCTGTACTTTAACAACTATACCACCAAGGTTGCAATGTAAACCAGCCTCCTTGTGGTATACTCTGGGCATTGTAACTTTGTCACAGCTAAGCAGTCTACACATTCTGGCTGTTGGTCTCCCAGCAAGAAGAAGCAGCATGAGTACCGAAAATAAAAACATCGGTTAATGCTGTATTCTATTACGCCATATGAAATTTAAAAAAAATAAGTATTTGTGAATGGCATATTCAAAGTGAAATTTCCCAAGTACAGGCTTTTCCAACAAGTGTTTAATTATTGACTTTGCTGGATAGAAATTATGGAAACTTTAAGGGTCACCAAATCAGAAGAAGATGCCATAATATTGGCAACAATCCTAAGAACAACAATGGACACCAGCCAAATACAGTTGAAAAAAGAAATCTAGCCATACATGAAAGGATATCCCAAAACTCAAAACATTTTTTAAAGGAAGAGTAATCTTTCCACTAACAGGCTGGATAACAATAGCAGGAAAACAATATATTTTGGTTGTAGCAAAATGCATATTTTTCAAAGCTATTCAGCAGAAAACGATATTCATTATGGCAACAATTTCCATATTTTTACAAGCGTAAAAGTATTAGCTCTCGGTTTTAGGTTGCTTGCAATTTAGAATTCATTATAAAGGAGACAACAGAAAGTGAATGGAAATGAAGGCAGGGATAAACAAATGAAAAATATCTATCTGCTTTAGTTATACATTGTGGAGATTGAGACCTTGAGCCAAAGACTTCATAGATCTGAAGAAAATAACATTTTTCATCATGCAGGAGTTCTGAAAATACTGACTTTTCTTGTCAACCATTTTTTCAACTGCTAGAATATAACCTCTGTGCTGTTCAACATTTAATTTTGATTGTTCCAGAGATGGATGTATATTTTGACAAAATTAAAGCACTTTTTTCATTATGTTTATAAAAATGGTTGCTGCTGCAAGTTTCCCACAGTCAATAAATGGGACAACATACTGTATAAGTGTGATAGATGAAAGGTGGGAGGGAACAACACAGAGAGTTGAATGTATGAAAATAATTTTAATGGGACAACATATAAGTATGATAAATGAGAGGTGGGAGGGAGGGAATAATACAGAGAAATGAATGCATGAAAATTATTTTAAAATATTTTAAAAAGAAATATATCTTAATAACAGTGCAGACGGTTTTCACAAAAATGTTCACTGGTAGATTTAAGGTAACATGGTTAGACCTGTTTGAGTCTGAGGTCAACTATATTGTTAGTTTTCTCCCAGCTGGAACTCTCTTCAAATCTCAGAATTTACAGATTCCATCATAAATGTTTTTAATGGAAAACATCACAGTATAAGATGCTGCATCAAAGCAGGTATCATGGCCGTAATCTTAAACAAAATTTAAAAACTGGCCGTAATCTTTAACAAAATTTAAAAACAGGCTCGGGAGCATGATGATTATTTGTTTACTTATAATTCAAATTTATAAGATGATCCAACTCTCAACAACTCTGATTGACTTCTGACCTTTGGTATTCAAAATGCCAACAGACACACCAGAATTTGCTCTGCGGAGAAAAAATCTGGATAGCTATGATTACCCAGAGGGGGGATTTAATAATTTAATAATGAGCAAGGCAACTATGAAGAGCTGATGAATCTTTTAAATAAATACAAGGGGAAGAATTAATTAATCCTTTCCATCTGTAGGATTGTTCCTAAGAACATACAGGCCTAATTCAAATAAGCCAATAATCTAAGTCAATATAAAGCAGCTTAATATGACCAAAATATTTTGCTGCACCATTCAAAGGTAAAGTCTCCTGACAGTCTAGCTCAATGTCTCAGTGGAGAAAGAAAATACAATATGGAAATAATTCCATTCTCCCATGATGTTTTTTCATCTTCACAATGTGAACCAATGAGGGTTTTTTGGAGCTGTAACTCTGAGTACAAATTGGATCAAATTCTACTCAGCTTTTCAAGACCAGTCAAGGTTAGTTTAATGTTGTCACCTTGCAAGAATCTCTACCATTACTAATAGTTCTTATTTAACAACTACAATTGGTACAAGTGACTCCGTTGTTAAGGAAAGTAATCTTTGGGGGGAAAGGGAATCACATGACCATAACTGTGTTAACTTTGTTTCAACTTTCCCTTCCTTTACAGACTCAGAAGAATATGATGCAAACAACTGGGTGAGCCCAAACAGCAAGTAAGTTTCCTGGAACGCTACTCATGAGGAAGGCTGGTGAAAGGGCAAATCCTATAGCCCTTTTCCCCTACTTGACACTGGAATAAGTAGCAAGAAGAGAATTGATGTTTGCATGTATATTCACTGGAGAGGAATTGATTACCAGAGAGTAATCAGGCACACAATGGGAAATACACATCAAAAACAATGCACTAGCACTGGCTATTTGCCAAGTGGGGTTGTAGCTGTCAACCACAAGTACTTTAGGAGCCAAACAAATGCCTTCAGGATGAAACTGACTAGGGTCTTGTCTGTTTCAGATAACAGCACAAGCTATTAAGGTCAGAGTTGAGCTTGTTAGTTTGCAGTTAGCACTTTATAGAATAAAGCAACTTCAAGAAGACAGCTTGTTTCTTCATCCTATAAAGGGAAAAGCGGGGTGATGGTCGATCAGGTATAATAGGAGCTGTAGTGGCGCAGTGGTTAGAGTGCAGTACTGCATTCTACTTCTGTTAACAGTCGGCTGCCAGTAAGTT